>JABUQX010005757.1:0-10000 GCA_015478945.1 Trachelipus rathkii
GAGAATACTCACGATGGACATAGAATATAAATAAGGGAATACATGACCCTACTCATTCAGTTAAATCCGCCTGTATTTTGGCTTTATTTGGTTAGAATCTGGTTGTAGTGTTTCACCAACGATAGTCCTCTAAACTCTATTCGTCCGCGTTGATCAATATCGTTGAAGTTGGAGATTGTTCTTTTCTATCCGAGTGGACAGGGCAAGATAATCGGTTTGCTTGAGGAATCCATAGAATTATCTAACCATATGTTTTGTTCATCGTGAGTTTTTGTTCTAATTTTCGTTTAAAATATTTATAGATTATCGATTCGACACGATTTGTTAGAGTGCGCTTAACAATTGGTTTGGAGAGTAAGTCCAGTAAATATGCTATCATATAATTCTGTCATGTAGTTGTTTATTCTTATTTCGGTTATAAGATTGTAAGGAGTATTTCACACAAATTGTAGCATTTATAACAGTGGTCGAATAGCTCAGTATAGTAATCTATCATAATTTTGTGTATATTTTATTGAATGTGTTCATATTCGTGTTTAATATGATTTCAAAACGTACTTGATAAATGGGCTATGGGTAAAATGAAAAGTAAGTATATAAGAGGTAGAGGGACCGCATACATAGAAAATTGCTGGAAAGTCTTTTAACTGTGAAAAAAATGCATCGAAAAGAAGGGGTAACTCTAGAAGTTGTGAGTCTATTTGTTCGATCGTAGTGGAGTCCAAGATCCAGAAAAATAAGCATGAAAGACGAAAGCTAAAATATTTAGCGTGTTCGATATACTTAAAAGAATTTCTTAGCACATTGCTTTCGCATTCAATTTGCTTGCTAACCTTTTAAAAGTAACGCCAGTATAATATTCGAATTGTTTCATAGTTAAGGAACTATTCTAAATTCTCATTAAGATTTGATAGTCGTTCCTTAAAAAATAATCAGAATTTATGTGTAAGTCTCATAAAGCTACACAGCTGAACTTAAAGGTGAGAAAGGAGAAATAGCTAAGCATTAGGCAAAATGGACGTATATGCGAAAGATCTCAATGCCTTCTTTGCTTTATAATAATAATGACACAATTCCGGCGAGATGGACACAAGAAGCTACAGGAAGACTCAGTTCTCACTCATGCAGATTGCATGGTTGTTTTGAGATATTAAGGAACGTGTTGTATAGAATGATCAGTGGTGTTTAATGTAAATAAGATCTTAGTTAGCATTAAACGATATTTTTTTTTTGTCCAGAGACATCCTAATTATGGTTTTGTTCGAGAATTTTTATACATTCATGCCGCATATGTATTCACGCAGAAGTTGGATAATCATGATTTTTAAGTGGAACAAAAAAAAAAAAAAAAAAAAAAAAAAATTTTTGGAAATTTTTTTTTTGCCGATTTATACATATTATTTTATAATACCTACCTAGATCTCATCGCGAGGGGCCGCAGTTTTCATGCGAATTTAATTCAAAAGACAAAGATTTTCTTTAGAAAGAAGATAAATAAATAGAACAGGAGCAGATTGCATCCAATCGTTGCATTATTTAACACTTTATTTTACGCTGTAGCATGTTAATTTTGTTAAACGCTTAACATTTTGCTAATTAAGAAAAGCATATTACTTACACTTACTTCCATTTTGATTTGATTCATTTTACGTTTGATACTACACAGTGTTGTTTAAAACAGTAGTGTCTGTTAAATATAATATACAACATTCTTTTACAGAAAGCGATAGATCACATCAATTGATGTCTATATAACTAGCTCTGACTATGATTAAAAGTGGATTTTTTGAAATGTTAGCAATTAAGCGTACGACGATATTTATATGTGTTGAGTGGCAAACACATGAGAGGTATCCTAAAGAAAACTCAGTTAACATTTAAATTTAACTTGCTTACAGCTTGTATACTAATGTTTTTTAGAAAGTTTTTTCTTTTTTTAACATAAGTTACTGAATAACCTTAGAAAGTAACCTAGTGCTTTAATTGGTCATCTAATAACATTTATAATAAGTTTATTATCGCTTACGTGTGTAAACCTTCAAGGACCCGGCAGACATCTATTTGTGTACTAAGAAACTAAAGCAGAAAAAGATAATGTAGGGAACTGTTAACTAGGTCTATGCGATAACATTTTTCATTATTAGTACATTAAGTGATAAACTTTTAATTCAAAACTTAACAAAGCGACCAAGAATTTAGGCCGTAAAATTAAAAGCAAAAACTAGTCGTGACTAAGAATAATAGAATCCACGGAAAGGAAACAAAATCACCGTTTTACCAATACCAAAATATTTAGGTCAAGGTGATTCCCAAAGACCAAACATCCGTAGAGATACAAAATTTAATTCTTTAGATAAAATAAATAGGAATCGTAATCCAAGAAGGTAAATTTCTAATGTATTTTTGGAAAGCCAATGCGAGATTTAACCCACACACAACCAACGCTAGTATTACTAATTTTCATTCTTATTATCTTCGCAGATTGGAAAAAACAAAGACCACTGCTCAGGAATGCTTCCATAAACATTGAGTTCGGTCTTGCGTCCATTTTCAAGACATTATTTTCTATATCAACTCTTCCAGAATACTTTCGTTAGACGAGGAATCCTGGAACCTAAGATATGAACTTTCATTCATTCAGGTTTTCTGTGACACTAGTAAGAGGTTTGATTCAGAATTTTCTTTTCTAGTCAATATTTCATTCATGTTCTTCATGAATTTGTCTCTTTGAGATATAGTCCAAATGTTTGTTTCATTAATAACACCATTCTCATTCTCCGGCGGAGGACAGGTTGTGATATTGATTGTGCTACAATATGATCAATGTAAAACCATTGCAGAACGAGCTTTAGATATGGCGTTCCGTTCTGGCTGCATACCTTAAAATTTTTAACGCAAAAAGTATTCCTTTCTCACTGCGCCCACGGTTGACAAACGCCAGAAGCAAGGCATAAGAAACATCAGGCTCATCTTTCTTTTCTCTCTATTCCTCGAGTCCTCCAAGTATAAACAGGCGGAAGTCCCTAAATGGTCTGTACCTCACCCCGTAGTTATTGCGTATCCTATGCAACAGCCACAGGTCCGAGCATACGAAGGAGCTTGGGCACTCCTCATTCCGTCTTTGCAATTCACTGGTGCAGTTCGTGCCTCTTAGTATAATTAAAGTGAAATTATTTTATTGAGAATTTTAAATATTAACGTAAATAAAATAAAATCTAAAGAAAGAAATTAACGCACGCGATAGGCGTATAATTTTAAACATATATATATGTAAAAAAGTATATATATGTTATCGAAATCGAATCTTTGTAGTATATACTATACTATATAGATATATATTCATATAATATATATAATTATATGATATCAGTTTTATAAATTATTCAATTATTATTCTTAAACTTTTCCAGCTTATATGATGTGAGTGGAATGAAATAAATGATCCTAGAGGATTTTTATGAAGTGAAACATATTCCTATTTGTCCGATGAACAATAAAGTGAAAATGTGGATCTCTCCCAGACGCTCCTCAATAGTGCCAAAATCAAACCTTACAGAAAATGCGGAAGGTATACGTCATCTCATTATATAATAATAATTAATATACAACAATGAACAAAAAATAAATCTGAGATGGTCATATTAGGATATGAGAAATAAAATAAATTAGAATAATATAATAATAATAATAATAATAATAATAGTAATAAATGAATAATATAATAATAATAATTATATAATATAATAGATAATATTATAATAACAATATATATATATACATATACTGAGTGAATAATTATAAGAATAAATATAATAATTATTATTAATATAAATATTATGAAATAATTAGAAAATGTTTATTCTTATGTTCTAGGTCTTTTTTATGTTTATCTTTGTATTCGATGTTTCACCTTTTATTGGAATTTGAATTATATGGATGGATGGTAGAGATGTGGTTGTGTGTGAATGGGTTTATTTTAGTTTAAATTGTCGTTATTTTTCTATGCATATTTTGTACGTACTTTTAAATAGGATCATTAAAGTGTTTCCTAATACCTCTCTACCCTTTATAACTTTTCAATAAGACATTTATTAAACTATCCAAATATAGGAGTGAAAACTCGTCCTACAGAATTAAAGCATAAAAAGTGAGAACCTTTTATAAATAAGATAAGAAGATAAGGAAGTGAGACTCTTCCATGAAAAGTAGCTTGTTTGGTTATTGGTTTCTCGTGTTGAATTACTGAAAGGAATCTGCGATCTAAGTACTTTAAGCAGCCAGGCTGCCGATGAATTCCAACCTTGGGTGAAGGATCCATTAACTTCATTACAATAGCTTGGTATAAGTCGTACGGGAACGCAATTGAAAAATATTCATCGTAGTGGGTGCAGAGTTCCAACAAGGCGAATAAGCGAATGAAGGAGTAAGCAACATAACGAAAATTGTTGCCGAAATAAAAGTAAATAGAACGACACAAAAGAGACAACCGAAGAACCTACACAGTAGAGCAACAAACAAAAGAAAATTAGCTACAATTGGCTTAACCTGTTCCAGGATCAAATGTACAGGAGAGTCTTCTGATGTCAAAGTTGCAAGAAATTGAATCGCCGTCGAAGTGGCAAATACGCAGTCAGATTAGAAAATTAAAAAATAGTCTTTGAAAGGATATAGAGGTTAATTTTTTTAAAGAGGATAATTAGTTGCTAATTTAAAAGTTTAACAGTACATTTTATATCATAGATCAGGCGTCTAAATTAACTAAATGTGTTTTGCATATAATATATTATTATTATTATTATATATTATTATTATTTTTATTTTTTGTTATTTTATATTATTATAAGTATTAGTATTATAAATATTATATACAAATATTAGTATTATTATTATATATATATATATATAGATTATTATTATTTATATATATATATATATATATATTACAGTTATTATACTAAATTAATTTATAAATATATATATTTATATACATATATATTATTATTATTATTATATTATTGTTATTATATTATTATTATGCAGATATGATATGGGATTTAGATATATGGACGTGATGGAGTGAGGCAGAGGAGAGAGCTACATATACAGCATATTGGCATATATTGTTATTAAGCATATTACAGCAGATCAGGTATGGATTTGTCCAGTCACTCATTGATGCGGAGATGACTGACCAGATGAGATAAAAATAAATCAATCCTTTTTTCAAATTTCATTATTATTTCATTTTCATTATATATATATTATTATTATATTATATATATATATTATATATATATATTATTATTATATATATATATATATATATATATTATTATTATTATTATTATTATTATTATATATATATATGGAGAGAGTATATATATATATATATATTATATATATGAGAGTAGTTATTATTATTATATTTATATATATTATTATTATTATATATATATATATATATATATTATTACATATATTATTATTATATATATATATATATATTATATATATATATACATATATTACATATATATCAATATACATACTTTGATCTTAGCACAGTTCCGATATAATAACAATAATAATAATAATAATAATAATAATAATAATAATAATAATATATTAATATATTAATAATAATAATAATAATAATAATAATAATAATAATAATAATAATAATAATAATAGTAATACATATTAATATTAATAATAATAATAATAATAATACACACACACACACACACACATTAATAATAATCATAATAACAATAATAATAATAATAATAATATTAATAATATTAATAATAATAATAATAATAATAATATTAATAATAATAATAATAATAATCATAATAATAATAATAATAATAACAATAATAATAATAATAATATTATAATAGTTAATAAAAGAGGAAATGACTGCACAAGAGAGTTATTTTTAAAAGATACCAATGATAACCGTAATTGTAGTTATGAAAACAGTGGACAACCGCAGCTGCGGCTGGGGTATTTGCGGTTAGCAGTTCCGGTTGTGTAGACAAGTACAAACTGCGGTTGCGGCCGTGGTTGTGAAGGGTGGTGGTCAAAATAATGGTTGTTTCGCACTTGCGGTTGCTGTTGCGGTTATTCGATCCATCACTAAGATATATATATATATATATATGAGCAGGAGAGATATATATATGTATATATATAATATGTTGTTGTTATATATATATATGTTATATATATATATATTATATATATATATATATATATATATATATAGTGAGATAGTGATGGATCGAATAACGCAACAGCAACCGCAAAATGCGAAAACAACTGGGGCACTTATTTTGGGACCACCGCCACTGCAACCGCAAACCGACAATCAGGAAAGGTCACTTCTGTCCACAACCGGAACTATAACTGCAACTATAACCATAACTATGGTTGTCACTGATCATTTCTGCAACTGCCTGACTTCCTTTTTTTTCACTTTTCACAACATTGCTTGCGCATTCAAACTTTCACTTTGTTGATGAAAAATTATTATTAATATTATTATTATTATTATTATTATTATTATTATTATTATTATTATTAATTGATAATTATATTAATATTATTATTATTATTATTATTTATTTATTTATTATAAAGAAATTAACAGTGAAGTTATAGGCCAATACTAGAACTGTATATACAATGGAGAGAAGATTGTGTAAAGAATAAATGAGTGAAAGTGATTGGTTTAATATTTATTAATAGCGGATTGAGGTAGAGATATGTTATTTCTCCTCGACTGTTCAGTTGTTATATGGATGGGTTATGAAAGAATTAGAGGTGGTGTGGAATCGGAAGGGGTTAGAAACTTAGAATGATGGAGAATGGAAGAGAGGGGAGGGTGCCCTACTTATTATGTGCGGTTGATTTGGTTTGTGTGTAAGAATCTGGAAAAAGGGTTGTAGAGAATTTGTAGATAATTTGACAGGGTGTAATATTTTTATTATTATTATTATGATTATGATTATTATTATTATTATTGTTATTATTATTATTATTATTATTATTATTATTATTATTATTATTATTATTATTATTATTATTATTATTATTAGTAGTAGTAGTAGTAGTAGTAGTAGTAGTAGTAGTAGTAGTAGTAAACAAATCAATTTAAATTTTGTTTTTATTGCACAACCGCAACCGCAACCGCAACTGCAACTGCAACCGCAAACTGCAAATCTACGCTTTGTTGAAGTTTAAGAACCGCAAAACCGCAAACTAGTGGCTGTTGGAAAATTTAGAATCCAAAGATTCGGTGAATTGTGGAGTTATGTAAAAATTCATCTTCTCTCCATCACATATATATATATATATATAGTATATATATATATATTTATATATATATATATATATTTAAATTTCGTACTAAGTGATTTCCAATTATATATATATATATATATATATATATATATATATATATATATTATGCTATTTATATATATATAAGAGATGGAAAGATTTCATATATACAAAGAGACAAACAACGTTACCAATGGGCAGAACCTAATCAAGTATGAGGTGTGACTTATTTAACGTCTGAGCAGGATTGAAGGAAGCCTAAGGAGAATAACCCACATCTCCTCTCACCCACCAGTTGCAACCTCTTGGATTTCTGCTTTAGAGCGATGGTGCGTTTTCCACTGAGCTATCGGGCGCTTTTATATAAACAAATATAAAATACATAAAAAAAGTTAAAAAAATATGCACATATATTTATTATTTGTATTGCTGTCATTATCGTTATTACCGTCACTATCATTATCACTGTTATCATTATCACTACTATCATTATTAATGTCATCATTACCATTATCATCACAATCATTAATATCATCATTATTACTATCATTACCATCACTGCCACTATCATTATCATTAGCATTACTATTATTAACATTAACACCACTATCATCATTATTACTACATAACATTATCAATATCATCATCACTATCACTATTAATAACACTATCACCAATTAATAATACTGACACAAATTAAATAATAACACTATCACTAATTAAAAACACTATCACTACTAACTATTAATATTATCACTATTAATATTATCACACCTATTGGTGACTTATTTTTTGCATAGTTTAGTTTACTATAATTAATCTCTAACAATTTTGGTAAAGAGGCTGTGATCCGAATTGATCTTAAATTGATTTGCCAATTATTATTGGTTTGTAAATTAATTTTTTATATAATATAACTCAAACTAACGGTTTAAAATTTTTTATGTGAAATCGTTAGTTTGTAAGTTAATTTTTCTTTATATTTTTTCAGTTGGCATGAGAAATGGCAGGAGGATTAGAGATATGCAAATTTATTGTAAACTTTGTTAATATATTATGTTTTAACTCCTGAATTTTATTATTTACCTCATGTCCTGAATATTTATCATTTTCGGGTTGCAGTATATAGTGCTTCACTGTGTACGAAACTAAAAGTTCTTTAACCATGGGTAGTTATTTTTTGTTGCAAAATCTTTCTTTATTTTTGTAAATGGCATCCCCAGCGGGATCTCAAGTTTAGCCGTATATAATCGCCTGCCTGCCATTTCTCCTGGTTCTCTGGAGGAGTAAGTTAAATTATTTTTTGATGTGACCTGAATTTAACCTTATTGCCTATTTATATTCTTTTAGATATGATGCACATTTAATCTTAGTGCCTATATTTTAGTATGGTATCTATTTATATAATTTTGATATGTGATGCAGATTTAATTTTAGTGCCTACATATCAGTATGGTATCTATTTATATTTATGCTAAATCTTGCATTTAAAGTGCGTCTGAAAATTTAAAAAGTAGTAATGTTTAATTTTTTCATTTGTTTAGCAAATGTTTTTCTAGTTATTTACTTTGGTCTTTATTTATAAAAGATATTGAAGGGATGTTAGTTTAAATTTTGAAAGGATTTACGAATAAATGATTATTATGGAAACTATTTTTTCTGATATTGATTTGATAAAATTTTAGTTGGTATAGCTAACAAGTTTAGTGATATTGTAAATCCTAAAATTAAAGTTTAAAAATTTTGTATAACTCCTTACTTTTAATGGAGAATTTTGAAATATTTTAGCATCCCTTATATTAAATATTGATAACTATAATTATACTACTTTTGAAAAATCGGCAAGGTTTAAGTTCGGCTCATGAAATATGAAAGAGCAAAGTGATCAGGTGATATTTTTTCTGTTAAAACTCGGCAAGTATATTTTATAGATGAATTGTAAATTTAAAATTTAATAAATAAAAAGTTTCAAACAAAGTTATAATAGCGTGCTTCTAAGCATCGATGAGATTTTTAAAATTGTTTACGAAGAATTCACATATTGTAATTTAAGTAATTTATGAAAAATTTGTGAAATTTATGAATAAAAATAAGTTATAGTAAAAGGTTTAAATATTGTAAGTAACTGATTGATAAAACTAAATATGAAGTAGCAAAGTCATTAGCTAATATTTTTTCTATTTATATATTCAAGTAACTAACTTATACTAGTTAAAGAAAAGTCAGATAAAATGTTAAGAATAAACAATCAGTTATGTAAGGATGAATTGGTGTAATTCTATTGTATATTTTATGTAATATGAAAAATCGTTGCAGTGATTTGAAATTTTATAAATTTGGTTTAAAAATTTGTAAATTATTCTATTGCAATCCCCAAACAGTATTAATGTATTAATTGATATTTAACTTGATACTTTTAATTTATAATTTGTATATACATAACAAATTTATTATATGCAAGTAACTGACACTAGTTAAAGAAAATTGTCATAAAATGTTAAGAATAAACAATCAGTTATGTAAGGATAATTTAATGCAATCCTATTGTATATTTTGTATATTTTAGGTAATATGAAAAATAGTTGAAAATTTTGGTGTAAAATTTTATAAATTGTTCTATTACAATCCCCAAACAGTATTAATGTATTAATTG
>JABUQX010005757.1:15000-20000 GCA_015478945.1 Trachelipus rathkii
TGTGGGAGATTTGTGGAGTCAGACTTGAAAGTCAGAACTAGTATCAAACCCAAAGTTAAAACGAGGAATCATTGCACTGATGTTACTAGAGAAAGATGCTTTAGAGTTTATTTGAACTTAGTGAGGTAGAAGTTGTCTTGGGTAAGGAAATCAAGAAAAAATTAAGAAAAGTATTCGGGGAAGACCCATTTGTTGCTTTCAGTCAGCTGTGTGCTAAGAGATGGAGTGGTGAAAACATTGAGGTTTATATGAATGAGATCAAGAGGCTAGCTAGGAGTGCTAATGTTGGGGGAGAAACATTGCTGAAGAGATTATTTGTCAACGGTCTTCCTGAAAAAATAGCAAAGGAACTAAGAGCAAAGGAAAACATAGAAAGTTGTGGTTTTGAGGAAATATTAAGTAGAGCAAGGGCGGTTATCACTTCGGAAAATATATGTAATTATGGAGCAAGTGCGATAGAGAAAAAAGATTATTTTAAAAACAATCAAGAAATCGCCTGTTATGGTTGCGGTGGTAGGCATCTAAGAAGAAACTGTAGGTGGAATAATTCACAATGTTTCTCATGCGGAAAATGGGGCCATATAAGTAGGATGTGCAATTCGATACTAGGGACGAATCAGGGAAGAGTAAGGGGATATTGTGCTGGAAATATTCCTTTAAGAAGTGCCTAGCGGATTGCCTTTATAAATTAATGGCAAGTGGGTGTACGGGCTGGTAGATTCAGGCTGTTCAAAGTCTTTAATTTCAAAAAAATTAGGAAGTAACGCGAAAGGTGGAGATAAAATTATAAGCATTGATGGGAGGGCAGTGGAAACAGTCGGCAGAGGATCGGTGCTTATTGAAATCGAAGGGGTGGAATTTGAATTTGAAGTATTGGTGTTAGAGAAGATGATGAGGAACATCGATGTCATCCTTGGTATTGACGTTATATCGAAGTTTGGTGGGGTGACGATAAAAGAAAATAGCATTAGTTTCGGGATTGAAAGCTTGAAGAGGAAAAACAAATGTTATGAGAAAGAAGAAGCCATGAAGTATAATGAGTGTTGTGAAATTAATGATAAAGATTTCCTTGGTCATTTTAACGGTGATTTTTGGAGTATAAAATGGAAATGGAAAGATAAGGAGCCATGTTTGAAGAATAAAATGAGGTCGTTTAATAAGCATTTGAAAAAGGAGGTGAAAGATAAATTCGATGAGGAGGTGATGAGATGGATAAAGGAGGGGATTTTGGTAGAATGGAATGGTGATGAAGAGAATGGCTTATTGCCGCTAATGGCGGTGGAACAAATCAACAAAAGCAAAGTTAGGCCTGTTTTAGATTATAGAGAATTGAACAAATTCGTGTCGTGCCACACCGGTGATGAAGTTGGAGTATGTGATGAGTCGGTAAGGAAATGGAGAAAGATAAGAGGAGGGAGAAAATTGGTCGATTTGAAAGCTGCTTATTTGCAGATAAGAGTCGACAAGAGTCTTTGGAAGCATCAACTAGTGAGTTTTAGAGGAAAAACGTACTGCTTGACGAGACTAGGATTTGGTCTGTGCAGTGCCCCGAGGATTATGACGAAGATCTTAAGAATAGTGAGGGAAAAGGACAGGAGAGTTTTTGAGGGGACGGAATCATACATCGACGATATATTGGTAAATGAAGAAGTAATTGAGGCGGAGGAAGTTAGGAAACATCTTTTGAAATTCGGGTTGGTGTCAAAGGATACGGAGGAGGTTGTTGGAGGAAGAGTTCTTGGGATGAGAGTGTTCAATGGAAATAATGGAAAGATAGAATTTAGAAGGGGGAATGATTTGCCAAAAATTGATGAAATTTTGAAGATTTCAAGGAGGGAGTTGTTCTCAGTCTGTGGAAATTATCCAATCGCAGGATGGTTAAGGGTGATTTGTAACTTGTTAAAAAGGATCGCGGAAGGAAAGAAATGGAGTGATGATATCGGAAGAAAATGCAATGAATTGTTGGTTAAAGTTGTGAAAGAGGTGGAAACAAATGATCCTGTGAAAGGAGACTGGTTCGTGGGCGACTCAAGTAGGGGGAGGATATGGTGCGACGCCAGCAATTTAGCGTTGGGAGCGATCTTGGAGATAGATGGGAAAACAGTAGAAGATGCTTGCTGGCTGAGGAAGAAGGCAGATTGCGGTCACATTAATGTTGCAGAACTGGACGCGGTTTTAAAAGGACTGAATTTATGTATAAAATGGGGTGTTAAGGAAGTAGAAATAATGTGCGATTCAAAGACGGTGGTAAACTGGGTTAGGAATGCGATAAGCATGGATTGTAGATTGAAATCGAAAGGTGCCGCAGAAATGTTGGTGAAAAGAAGATTGGGATTATTTCAGATATAATGGAGGAATTTGAGTTGAAAATAAAAATTAATTTGGTAAAGTCAGAAGAAAATAAAGCGGATAAGTTGACAAGGGTATTTAAGAAGTGGTTGGAGTTCTTAAATGGGATTGAGGAAGATTGCTGTGGCATGGCATTAGAGGAAATTGATAGAATCCATGGGAGAAATCATTGCGGTTTGGAAAAAACTATGTTTGCAGCGAGGAGGGTAGACAAAGAGGTAAAAATGAAGGATGTTGAAGAGTGCATAAAGAAATGCAAAAAATGTCAGTCAATAGATCCTAATCCAGTGAAATATGATAAAGGAAGTTTAGGCGTTGTGGGTATATGGAAGAGATTGGCAATCGATATAACATATTTGGGGAAAAAGAAATTTTTATCGATAATAGATTGTGGGGAGAGTAGGTTTGCAATCTGGAAGGAATTAAGGGGCGAAGGTGGAAAAGAAATTAGTGGGAAGTTGGAGGAGGTATTCTTTGAACACGGTTTTCCTAATGAAATTATACTGGATAATGCGGCGAGCTTTAGAGGAGTTGAACTGAGGGAGACTTGCAAGAAATGGAACGCGGATTTAATATTCAGGGCGGCATTCAGGAGTAATTGCAATGGAATCATTGAGAGGAATCATAGGTCAATCAAAAGGATTTGGGGGAGGTCAAACATTAGTGTGATCGAGGCGGTCTTTTGGTATAACTCACTGCCAAGGGTAGGAATGAAGGAGTCGAGTTGCCCTTGTTCGATAAAATACAATTATGAATGGAGGGATCCGGATATTAAGGATAATTCCGTGGAAGAGGAGTTGATGGAGAAGGTTAATAATGAATTTGGCGTCGGGGAAGAGGGATGGGTGAAGCCAAATGTTGGCGAGGTTTGCTTTTCCGAGAGAAGTCGGTCAGAATTTCGACGTTGCCTTCTGGTTGGAAAATTGAAGTTGACGGGATCGCGAGACATATTTTGGATGTTCGGAAGATAGTATGATTGTTCATCTTTTGGATGAAGCAATCAGGGGGGCATGTAGGATTATTGATGTATTTATTCATTATGTAGCTCCGCACTAATTTTATGTTATATGTTTATTTCTTTTATGTTCTGTCTACAATTAACTATCAAACGAGAAGGTTGGTTTATTTATTCCTACAGTTAATATTAAAAAAAATGAATTTTAATTTTTTAATAGTATGTTATGTTAATTATGAAATTGTTAATTAAATTGCCAATATTTAGTTAATTCATTTCTTTAAAAATTATATTTTGAATTAAAGAATTAAAAGTAAATTTATAGCCCTATTTCGTGTTATTAATAATAATAAAATATATATATACTATCTATATATATATATATATATATATATATATATATATATATATATATTTTATATATATATATATATATAAATAAATATATATATATATATATATATATATATATATATATATATATATATATATATATATATATATATATATATATATATATATATATATAGTATATATATAAATATATAATACTATATATATATATATATTATATATAATATATATATATATAATATATTATATTATATATATATATATTAGATATATAATAATATATATATATATATATATATATTATATATTATTAGTAATATTAAATAGAAATTATTAAATGGTAAATAAAATGTATATCAGGCAGTAAAAAAAAAAATTAAAAATTAAAAATTTTTTTTATTTTATATCCCATTAAATATTTGAAAAGAAAATATGTCATTTTTTTCTTTTAAATTTTTGTAAAAAAAATCATTGGAAAGATTCGAATCCTGATTCGGATTCGAGCTTTTTATATGGATTCGGATTTGAACATCTCCACACACACGGATTCGGATTCGAACATTTCCCACACACACAGATTCAGATTTGAATCCAAAGTTGCCAGATTTGGCCCATCACTGATATATATTATATATATAATATATTATAATATATATAATATATTATATATATATATATATATATATATATATATATACTATATTATATTATATAATATATATGATATATATATATATATATATATATATATATATATATAATAATTATATATATATATATAGAATATATATATATATAATATATATTATTATATATATATATATATATATATATATTAATATATATATTATAATATATATATATATATATATATATATATATATATATCATTTCTTGTAGCGGTTCACTTTTTTCACTTTTTCCACACTTTTTTTAGCTTAGTCATTTTTTTCACTTTTTTTTAAGCAATTTTACACTTTTCTTCACTTTTCATCACTTTTTTGGGGCAAATAGGTTACTTGGAGATATCTTTTTATCCTGTTTTTCCTGTGACGGAATTAAAAACGTGGTTTAACTACAAACTATTGTTTACTGCCATTGAAAGAAATCCAGTTTTTTGATGAGGTATAAAAACTTGGAAAATGTTTGTGAAAATGACAAAACGTTTTTCTGTCTGCAAGCACAAAAACATTTTGTTGAATCTGTTAAGCATGTTGTGAACAAATCATCTGTGTCGAGCTCTCTGTTGAAAAAATTTACATGTCTATTCCCTAATGAGAGATTGTCCAATGGAAGCTGCCAAAATATAGTTGATATTATAAGGGTCATGCCATGGAAAATC
>JABUQX010005757.1:25000-32050 GCA_015478945.1 Trachelipus rathkii
ATACTTTTAAAAAAAAAATTCAAATTAAGATGAGAATATACTAGCGGTTAAAGTGTAGAAGGTAGTGTAAATTATTTTATAGTGTAATTAAGAATTGATTCCAACAGCGACTAGTTTGTTAAAAAAAAAAAAAAACGAGGGTGAGGAGCTTAAATAAAAATGGAAAAAAAAATCGGGAGGCACAAAGGGATGTTTTAAAAGGGTGCAAAAATTTTATAAAATTAGAAACAAAAAAACTAAATCGAATATATAAGCAAGGGTCCAGGATCGCGTGCATTATTATTATTATTATTATTATTATTATTATTATTATTATTATTATTATTATTATTATTATTATTATTATTATATTATTATTATTATTATCGTTATTTTTCACTGTCATATTATCTTAATTTATTATTACTATTATTATTATTATTATTATTATTATTATTATTATTATTATTATTATATATTAATTATGATTATGATTATGATTATGATTATTATTATTTATTATTATTATCATTATATTATTATTATTATTCATTTTTTCACTGACGTCACTATTATTTTTATTTATTATTATTATCATTATGATTTTCATTATTATTATTATTATTACCCTTATTGTTATTATTATTATTATTATTGTATTACTTATTATTTTACTCTTAAGACTAGTAGGGAAATATCGCGTATAAAAGCTTAAAAAGGCCAGGAAATATTCACCAAAAACTTTACATTAAAAGTTTAGATACAAGTGGATAGGATGGAGCTCGATAAGACTATCACAAAGGGGAAGAAAATACATAAAACTCAAGAAAATTTGGGCATGAATTTATTCACTTCAAAAATAAGACAATAAATCTAAAAATTAAAAATTAAAAAGGAAATTGAGAAAAGGAATTTAATTATTCCAATCGAAATATTGTAGAGGACGAATTATCTGAAATACTAAAACTGTTGAACTATAATATCACGACCGAAATGTAAAAGTTATTTATTGTGTGGAAGAATAAATGTATAAATCAAATAAATATAGACTTACCAGAAATCACATAAGAGGAAACCAAGAAGTTATAATAGAACTTGTCAGTACCATTTGAAGAGGAATAATGATTTTTTGAGAAATCTAAAGGAATTACTTTTGGGGTTGGGAAGGGCGAAGGAGAGGGGGAATTTGATTTGGACTTCAGATTCTGATATGAGTGTTTATGAAAAATAAATAAGATAATTCAGAATCAGATATAATAAATTTAATAAATGAGGACTTTGTATTTGTGATAAACGAATTTTGCGCATGCGTGAGGAAAATAAATTAGCAGAGAAAGAAAAGTGATTTAGAGTTTATCTGAAAGTTTTCAGATTGAAGATAAACTGATAATGGAGAGAAAAAAAAATAGATATCTTTATTTTTTTTCTTTCATATGTCTTTAACAAATAAATCTTGTTAAAGAGTTCCCCCTGCCAGTGAAAAGAAGAAAATTGGAGTATGCAAGTTATGCAGGAGGATTTGAATATGTGGGTTCTAATGAAGTATCCCACTGAGGATATAATGGTTTTAATTTCAACCTGGAAGTTTGAGAAGTTACAAAAATGTGGATGAACGGGTGAAGATTCAGGAAGTTACGAATCTTTTGAAATCCAACTTGTTTGGAAGGAAGAATGGGAAGGAGATCTGAAGATGTATCTATCTGATACTGGAGTGCAACCTTGAGGAAGGTAAAATAAATTACTGGAGATAAATCTGGGTTGGTTCCCGGGACATGAGATAGAAGCTACAATTTGGGAAGGAAAGGAAAGTAAGTCTTGATTTCCTGCTTTAAGAGTATAGGGTGATTTATAAAGAAAAGGTTGATAATTTCAATGAGTGGTGTGGTTTATTGCAAAATTTGAGAATAGAGTACAGGCGTTATAGATTACCCTTGGTAACTGGATTGAGGAGAAACCAAAAGTAAGGAAAAGTTAAAAGTTGTTTATGTCATAGGGAGTCTCTTAGAAAAGAAATTTAGTTGAGAGGATGTGGGGATTATCTACGTGACTAAAAGACCAGAAAAGAAAAAAAAAATTTTTTTTAGGAAATTTTGTGAGTGTGTGGTATTATAGGATCAAAAATGTAGAGTAGTACAAATAAGAAGTTAGTTGGAGAACATTAGAGAGTTTCGTTTGAGAGGCTTCTAGAGTATAGGGTGTTTTGTAAGGATAAGAATTATACTTGCAATGAATGGTGTTGTTTCAAAGTTTAAGAGGTAAGCAATAACCTTAATAACGTGTGCATTTTAATTCTTGATATATTTGGTTAAAATGAGAGGCAAAGAAAAAGAATATGGTTTAATAAATGTGTTTAATGAAAATGTTCGAGTGCTGGGGGGTTAAATTTTAGTGCAAATCTGTCTCCGTGTTTTGACCTTGCAAAAATTGAAATGAATTTAAGTTATCTGTTAGTAATTACATTAAATTTCATAAATAAATAGATATTTGATGTTACTAATAATAGAATTAAAAAATATTATGGGAAGGAAAAAATTATATTGTTCTATTTAAATTTTCTTGTGTTTAGCTTTGCTATTTCTTGGATTAATGTTATAGAGGAGTTGGATGAATTTATAAATTCTGTTAACACTTAAATTTTCTTTTATATCTGGGAAAGTATTAGTATTTTGATATTTTGTTTTCTAATTTCAGGGAGAAGATTGTTAATATCAAAGGTAAAAGATCCAATTTCTACAAGCATTTTGGTGTGAAAATAGGGAGAAGAAAGTTTTCATGAGAAAAGGGTTGTATATTGGATTAATATGCAAATAAAATTTGAAATTTAGTGATCTTACCATTAATTTGTTATAAACTTTTCTTTTTAATATTCTTTAATGAAAATGTGTTTACGGTTTTCATCTTTTACATGTTTGAAATGTCTTTTCTAATATGTCTTTTATTTTTACATTGATGTAAATAAATGTAATAAAGGGTCGGCCTGTGGCACTTTAAAAAAAGAAAATTTTAACAATGCAAAAGTGGTTGGAAAAGAAGGAGGTATTAGTGTGGTTAATGTCCTTGTGTTGAGAGTGAAAGGTATTGGAAGATGAAATGGATGTGTTTTTTTGAAAAGAGTGTGTTAGTGTACGTTACGTTAAATGTGATCAACATCATAATAGGAGTGTTCTTTTGAGTTTATACACATATTAACTCTGTGAAGATTGTTGACATGATCTAAGAGTGTGGAAGTTTCTGTTGTGAGAGAAAGGAGAAAGCTAATTTTTGTGTAGAATGCGTGGAGAAGATATGATTTGCGAAGAAGATATTTGGAAAGTTTTTGTTCTAGCGAGAGAAAAAAAAATAAGAATCAGAATGCGAAATGCACGTAGGTGCGGTGGAAGTATTATTTGGAAAAGCGGAGAAGTGAGAAATTCGAAAAAGAGATGTGACAAGTGTGGCTCGTGAAAATATGAGGCATGAGTCAGTTTGTGAAATGGAAAGTTTAAGAAACAACTCGTGTAGAAGGAGGTTGAAGAGTGATCAACATATGATCATTAAAGAAAACTGGTGGGGTGGGTGACCACCATAGAGAACGCGATAGTGGTTTCCTGAGAATGAGGTTATCATATAGGAACCGCAGTATTATGCAACGAAATAGACTGCAATTCCAGTGAAAATTTCAAAGGAGGAGAAGTTAAAGCTTTAATGATTGTTGAGAAACTCAGTGTTATATGGAACTTTAAACGCTAAATCCTGAGCTTTACTTTGCGAGTAAGATAAACATTGTTCTTTAATCGAACTGGAGCGAAAATAACGAGCATTGCTGAAGGGTAAAAGAGTTTCCCATTAACATTTGCAGAGGTAAGGAAAGATTTAATCTCTGGAGAACTCACAAAAGGTGAGGAAGTGCTATTATCCAACCAAAAGTATTGTGCTACTACCTATCTTACTGGGAATAGAGCCTTGGCATTTTGCATTGCCATTACCATTCGCAATATCAATAGATAACATTACCTACAATTTACTTATCGGCTATGGCGTCCACGTTGCTAAAATCTAAATCATCTATATCATGCGAACCTCAGTGTTGCCTACAGCTGAGGAGGAAGAGTCCCTATAAGTATCTCCCATTCAATTAAAATATTCCTGAGATGACATCTACTATCAGGACAACCCTGCTAATGAATATGAAATTTGAGATACCATTTCGATCCAGGACATGCTAACGAGTACTGTTAGGAATAAAGAGAATAATTTCTACCCCCGTGAAAACTCAGCATTAAATTAGTTGTATAAAATCCACTACTTAAGCGTACATTATGGGCTAAAACTTATCTAGAGTGATTTGGAGTATTAACATATAGTATGTTAAATGCAAAAGCTTTGTAACCCATTTGAATTTATATGATTTAAGAGAAATGAGAAAGAGGTTTAGCGCATGCATATAGAAGCTATCTTTACAAGTGAGACACTGCAGCTGCGAACATTGCGAGCCCAACTGGGGGATGTGCGTACAGGTGTAGAGGCGTCCCTGATTCTGGGGTAAAAAGAAAGTCTTCTCCAGTATGACTAGATCTTCTCATTAGCGAAATGTAAGAAAGATTTGTGGGCTCCCTGAGTATGGTTTTCCTTAGAAGGAATTTTACAACTTATCGGTATATTGTTAGAGAAATAATGATTTTGGGAAATCTTTAAGGAATCACTTTTGGGGTCGAGGAGGGGGTGAAAGAGAAGGGGAGTGATATGGGACTTGAGATTCTGATATGAATGTTTATGAAAATAAATAAGATAGTCTGAAGCAAATAACAAATTTAATAAAATGCGGACTTTGGATGTGTGATAAACCATTTTGAGCCTAAGAGAGAAAAAAAAATTGAAGAAAGAAAATAAAGTGATTTAGAGTTTATCTGAAAGTTTTCAGATTGAAGATAAATTGATAATGGAGAGAAAAAAAAATAGATATCATTTTTTTTCTTTTCATTATGCTTAGTTAAATAAATCTGGTAAATATATAATATATATATATATATATACTATATATATAATATATATATATAAAATATATCATATATATATAATATATAATACTATATATATAAATAATATATAATATAATATATATATATATAATATATATATATATATACTATAATATATATATATATATATATTATAATATATATATATTATATATAATATATATATATTTTTTTTTTTTTTTTTTTTATATATCTATAAAAAATAAATATTTTTAAATATATATATATATATATATATATATATATATATATATATATATAATATAAATATATATATATAATATATATATATTATATATAAATATATATATATATATATATATACTATATATAGATTATATATACAGGGCCCTCTGTAACCATTCATTCCGCCCTAGGCAAAAAAATTCACCTAAAGCAAATGTAAAATATATATATTATATATATATATATATATATATAATTATATCAAACAATACTATATATTATTATATATATATATATATATATATATAATAAATATATATATATATATAGTTTTTTTATTTTCACTTTAGCTTCTCGTATCTGTTACATTCTTGCCACCTAGCCGCCCTCATCATTCTGCCACCTAGGCATTGCCTAACAGTTAACGAGGACCAAAATATAGTATATATATATATATATATATATATATATATTATATATATATATATCATATATATCATATATATATAATATCATATAATATATATATATATATACTATATATAATTTTATAAATATTTTATTATTTTAATAAACGTGATTGAATCTTAATGCGGCAAGGCAACACATATATATATAATAATAATATATATATATAATATATATATATATATATATATATATATACTATATATATATATATATATATATATATATATATATATATATATAATAACTATAAATATATATATAATATAATAATATAATATATATATAATATAATATATATATATATATATAATATATATTATATTATATATATATATAATATATAATATATATAATATATAATATATTGTTATAATAATTTGTATAATATATAGTACTATAATATATATAGTGAAGGGACGATTATTGAAATTCTGAAATTTTGCGAATGACGATGACGATTATTTAATAAAATATATTTAAATTTTTTTTTTCTCTCTCTCTCTCTCTCTCTTCTCTTCTCTCTATATATATTATATATATTATATAATATATATATATAATATATATATATATATATATATATATTATAATATCATATAATTATATACATATATATCATATGTGAAGTGTGCGGTTTGATGTGCAAGAAGAATAGGTGTATTTTTGGGGATGAAGTAAAAAGAAAGGAGGAATTATGGGTAGAGTGAGAAGTAGTAAAAAAAACTTGTAGTGATAGCTGATAATTACGAATTTAAGGATTAAGAGCGGAGGCGAGATGGTGATTATTGGATTTGGAAGTTGATGTATAAAGCGTTTAGAGTTAGTTCCAAGGGATTGGAGTGAGAGCGGTAATAGTACCCTGTATAAGGGTAAGGGAGAAAAGGGAACTGTAGAAATTATAGGAATAAAGTTATTGATTTGTAGGGAGTATATCTGGTATTTGTCGAAAGAGTCGTCGAGGACTGAGGATGAATTGTGTGAAAGAACAAGGTGCGTTTAGGGAGTGGTAGAGGTGGATCAAATCTTACATTGAAACAAATGATTGAGAAAAATGAGGCGAGAAGAAGAATAAATTGTATTTAGGTTTTACGATTGCAACAGCGTTTATGAAGATTAATAGGCAAGCGTTGCAGTGTTAGTGATAATATGGTTGTTTGTAGGCTTCTGAATGGAATCAAAAGTATGTATGACGATAGGAAGCAGTGTGTAAGAAATAAAATGCGCAATTTGATTGGTTAGATTAATAGCGATTAAGACAGGGTTGTATGTCTCCTTGGTATTCAATTTGTATATGATGGGGTTATGAAAATTAGAGGTGGGATGGCAGGAAATGGTGTTGAATGGTGGAGAATGAAGTTGAGTGGAGGGTGCCCTACTATTATATGCGGATGATTTC
>JABUQX010005758.1:0-22500 GCA_015478945.1 Trachelipus rathkii
ATTTTACTGTAGAAACTATACTGTGGGGAAGAATTAAAGCTAACAACCTTACACATGCTTTAAGATTATTTACACCATTTAGTTTAAATACTGTGGTAACGGAATGTCACCAGGTCATGCTAGGGGATCTAGGTGATCGCTGTACTCGCTTCTTTTCTCCTTCTGGGTTTGAACTTTCTACCCTACTTAGGGGAGACTTGAGATGAGGAAAAGGGCCTTTCAGCTACCTTTGGGGTATTATTTGTAGTATCTTTTCATCTTCCCGTCTTGAAGCGGAAAGAATTTCTTCTTGTGCCTTCCATAGCAACAAGTTACAGATCTTTCGTTGGAGCACTCAGACGGATTTTTTTAATGGTTGATATTATTATTTGGAAAAATGTTCATAAGGATTAGTGACTTAAAAAAGAAACGATCTTCACGCTACCTACACTTTAAACTATAATAAGAGTTTGTACCTAATTTCTAAGCCTTAATTTTTAATCACAAAGAAATTAAAACGCTTCACTTAGTTTAGGAACATTTACGAATTTTCTAAGCATCTTCACAGTGTTTTATAATATCACGGTAACACAGTTAATTACTTTAATTAGCCTTAATCAGAAGGAGTTGGGCTTTCAGAGTCACGATCCGGGTTCCACCAAAAATATGTACCAAGCCAATATCTTTAATTATTATAAAGTACACTAACTCGTATTTGGAATAAATGTTAATGGAACTTGTACTTTTTTATTTATAATATTAATGAAAATAAATAAAAACAAATACGTAAATAGAGGAGACTAATAGTTATGAGAAGTACATCATTACACAATCATATAGAATTAAAAAGGTGAAATCCTCTGGGGAATGCTTCTATTGCACATTCTCAGGGTAGCATCATTGCGAATATATATATTTTCATGGCAATTAATGAAATCTAATTAATGAAATACGAATATTTTTATTTGCTAAAGAAACGGATTAACACTTTTATTGGTAGGAATCTAACATGGGGGTGACTTTTCGCCACTAACACGTCCATTACTTATATGATTAATTAGTTCAGTTTGAGAGGACGCCGGGAGTCAATTCCGAACACAAAAGTTTGAAGAAACCACTGCCTTACCAGATTTTTCAAACCGTTAGAGAGAAAGATTTATTAACGTCATCATAGCACCTAACCCTCATTGAACTTAAACTACTCTTCGAGTGTCATATACCAAGATTTACTACTCTATTTATTGGGTTCTGATTAAAACATTTTAATGTATTGTAGTAATCATGTAAATAAAATTAACTTCTCTCAGCTCTTGTTGCAGTTCCCACAATATGATTGATATATTATCCTATTAAATAAACTTACAGAAATGGATGAAACCCGAGCCTCTAATACTCACAGATAAAGACAATATCAAAAAGCAGACATAAAAAAAAATTTTCATAGAAGCAAAAAGTTTACTACACATATTTCTTCCCTCAACAACCTTTCTTATGAAATATGGGCCGTCGATGAGCCCTAGATCGTCTTCCAATCTCTTAACTGGCCCGTCATGAAAAGCCCCCTTACACACACTAACATAGCGAGCTCCTTTTCCATCGTATGCTCAAGCTTCTCATATCGTCCTTAGACTCAATCAGCTACAACACAGTTCTCAGAGAACCAAAGCGCACTCGCAGGTCTCTTAGAACATATATCATCTGCTTTTGCTGCAAGGAGAGAAAGAAATCAATCTACATATATGATATATATACGCTCTATCTTCGCTCGTACATACATTATATATACATTTATCCTCATCAGCTAATTACGTCTCTTATACTTTAGTACATAGAGTATAGCATATAGTAATTCTTTGAGGCACTGAAATATATAGTAAGTATAATCATGTAACTCAGTAATTATAAATATTATATTAATACTTATATATATATATATAGTAATCAATGTCTTAAATATTTGACTAGGGCCATAATCAACACTGATAGATATATATATGATTATATATATCATATAATAAATATATATATATTATATATATCATTAAGCGATGCATCAAACGAAGAGTGAGAATTTATTATTATGTATAATATTTTATCAACTAACTATATATACAGTATATATATATATATATATAAGGTCTAAACAACACCAGGAAAACAGTTTTAAGTAATTTATGAACTTTAAATCGCATACACGAATTCATATCCCGCTTTATGAAAACTACGATCTCAATGTTTCATTATATAAGCCCGGGCACCCAAACATCGCTAATAATATTTAATTATTAATATGGATATGAAAACCTAGTATATACTAAATAAATATCATACAAAACATTCTATTAACAACATGGAAAGTAAAACTAACTGGTCTGCCCGCAGGCCAACTTAGTTTATTCTAGCCCTAGAAGGAGCTGACTCAGCGCCAGTAATGAAGACTCTGGTGGTATCAAGAAGAGTTCACAAATGGATTCTATATGAAGATTTATGACAGTTAAATAAGGTCGTATACTCGTCCAGAGACTGATCAAGTTAGCATAAAAGGATTAATGATTCTTACATAAATTAAACTAAATATTAATATCTTACTGAATAAATTATTTATTATTTTTTCATTTCTTTGCTAATCGGTACATTTAACTTCGGGCATTCTCTAAAAAAATGATCCTCTCATCGTCGCTAATCTCGGTCGCTGGCGCAAACCTCTGGAAGTTGCCGCTACGCCCACATAATAGTTAACTCAGGAAACTACTTCTTTTTTGTACCTACAGAGATAATTAACAGTTGCCTCATCCAGATACCTGACTAATATTAAAAATAAGGGAATCGGTATGAAACTTATAAATTGGCGCTTATCAAATGATCCTTTGAGAAAACGAGATGCATATATACGTAATGTTAGTCTTTCCATATCTGCTATAAAATAAAAATAAAAAAAAAATTAAAAAAAAAATAATAATGAAAACTTAATACAAAAAATTTAATAATATATAAATATTGCCATGACATTTGAGTTTTAAATAATAAATAAAATTCATAACTAAAATATGTGTAATGTCAAGAATTTGAAAAGACAAAAACATACCAATAATATATTTTGTATTTGAGTTACAGAAAGTGGAAAGTCAAGAATGAATGTTTTACTCCCCAAGAATCGAGTAGGGGATTAATAGGTAAAGTACTGATACTGACTATTATGTTAATTATATAATAGACAATAGTGTAATTAATGTAAAATACTTAATACAAATACCATTTAGAAACCTCACACAGATAAATGTAATACATTATTATTATTATTGTTAATATAGTAATATATAATATATATAATCTATAATTCACTATAATATATATAGTATATATGAGTTATAGTATAGTATATATATATATATACGATATAATTTTTGATTTGTATGAAGTTGTTGGACTGATGGACGAATTGACCGTGTCTAAGGACGATGACCTGATTTGGATATTGCATGGCAATGATGATGAGTATATCATCGGGTAAGCAGCGGGTGACTCTATCACCTGGCCGAATTAATAGGAATGATTTTGGATTACCATCGCCATCTCCCAGGCATGGGCCGATTCGGAAAAATTACTGAAAAAAAGGATATATATCAAAATAATTAAATTACAATCTTTCTTGTAAAGGTATATATGCAATACTATAACTATATTAAAATCAGTAGAAAAAAATAATAAATTATATATTAAGTATATTAATCTATAAAAATATAATGGTTATTATATAGCACCGGTGGCAAATATTAGTCTCACATAATCAAGTAACAGGATCTGGTGCTGCAATGCGGTGGTTCACCTCGAGACGAAGCAGTTAATCTTTACTTCTCATATATGTTCTTCCTTCTTAAACATCTTATATAATTTGACTTATTATGCAATAAAATTTCATCTAATAATTAGGAAGAACGAGAGAAGGCACAGCGCTGGACACCTGGTAATAGGTCGCTTTGACGGGAACGTCGGTTGCTTTATGAATTGTTCTTAAGAATCACCTTTTGTGGGTTGGAGGATGGCCTCAACCATTCGCACCGCAACCATGTCCTCAGCGCGCATACATGCGGTGGTTCAATCAGAGACAGAGAGCGTTTAAGCCCCTTACCTTATCATTATTATGCTGCTTTTTTCATGTAACAATCTTATATGTAGATATGAAGAGAGCTAAACTGAGAGATTATTTAGAATAAATAGGTATTTGTATAGTATTTTATTTAACTTATATATATACTTACCTTAAATATATACTTTATTATATATTTAGTTTTATTGCTATTGGTTATTCATAAGTACGGATAGATATAGATAATAATAAATATATTTATATATATAATAAATAGATTTATTTATAATATCTAAAATAATTAATGGCTTTAGGACGTAATGCCTACCAATAAAACCCATTAAGGTATGTATTAATATATTAAAAAATAAAAATTATTTTCACATATGAACTCTATAAAATATTCCTATTGTCATTCAAATGTGACAGTATAATCAATAAAAAACCTGCTAAACACCTGAAATCGACGTTTTAGAAAGCACCTCTTTTTTTTTTTTTTTTTCAGGATTCTTTTTTCTTTCTTTAAATTGACCGGAAAACTAAGAAATATTTGACCATTCCGGTTTAAGGCACGCGAAACCGAAAATCTTCCATATGCCAAAATCAAAAGCTGCACTTTAAATAAAAAAGGTTAAGTAAAAAAAAGTAACGAAAAAAATAAATAATACTTAAATCTAATCTAGTCAAAAAAACATAAACAACACAAAAACAGCATACTTGTTTCATCATAATGTCAATAACACATGCAAAAATTATTTAATACTAAAATATCGTACAAATTATTAATTAGAAAAAGTAAGAATAACAAAGATAAGAACACGGATATAAAAAATAACAGATAATAATTTTCATAAAAAAGTGGATATAGAGTTTTTTTATGATTTGTAAGTAAATTTTTTATAAATTATGATAGCAGGAAATATGAAAATTATTATTTTTCTAAAAAAGAAACTTTTAAGTTTTTATTATGTTTATTTTTTAGTTATTTTGTACATGTTTCCAGTTTGACCCTTTTTAATAGTTTAAATTTTTTTTACTTCATTTCTATATTTCACGAGTAATAATTAATTTGTACCGTTTTAGAGTTTCATTCTTCCTAATGATAAAGATAACCACAGCAACTTAATTTATTAAATTGAACCATATGTGGATGGGAGAGATTGTCATCAGGGACCTCTGTTTTATCATTTATCATTAAATCATTTATCATTTTAAATCTTTATCATTTAATCGGCCCTTCCGTATCTATGGTTCTGATTGTAAAATATTATTTATCCTTGATACAGGAAGTTTTTCTTTAATAAAGGCTCCTGCAGAGGAAAAGAAAGATCCTATTGGCTTTCTGACAGCTGCTAATGGAAGCCAGATCAACATTTATGAATGTATAACTAAAAAGAAAATTTTCTGTTAAAAAGGGAATATGGACATCAATTTTTAATACCTAATGTGACATATTTGAAACCATATAACATATTTGGGATAGATTTTTTTAAAATATTTTACTTTCAATTCTTTATCATATTATAATTAAATAAAAATGTATTTAATATGTATCTAAATTCATTTAAGGTATTTTGTATTTAATTAAAATTTATTTGGTATAGTGTATTTGCTTTATTTGCTGTTTGTATATTTAGTATCCAAATTTAAAATACATTTTAATAATTTAGTGTTTATGTATATTTGAAGAAATATATAACACTCGACCCTAAAAACTAAAGTTAAAAAGTTACAATCTAAAATGTTAAAAGTTAAAAAGTTAAAAACTTGTAGAACTATAAAATGTTAAAAGTTAAAAAGTTACAAACTAAAATGATATGTTAAAAGTTACAATATGTAACGTTAACAGATAAAAAGTTAGAAAATTACAGGACCTTAAAATGTTAAAAAGTTACAGCTAAAGCTAAAATGTTAGAAATTAAAAGTTAATAGCTAAAAGTTAAATGTTTAAACAACTTAAACTCTTATTAGACACTCTAAAATTAATTTGAACAGAATATATAAAAGTGCATCTGCTAGGGTCGATTATTAGATTTCTTAGTAGGGAAACACTGTTAGGAGGGTTCCATTGAACTACGCTAGCCTTTGGTATTGCCCTGGGTCATAGGACTCTCATAGTTCAGCACAACTAGTAACAGGGTACATGGTTACTACAGATTGTTCTTGAGGACCATATATAACACGAAAGTATTATTGAAGTATATGAGATCTATATCTACAGATGTAAGATAGAAAAGGGTATTACATCTAAAAATTTTATCTCACGATGGACAACAAGACATTCCACAATGAAAACATGGTTATCTGTATCGTGACACAAGTATCAACTAAAACTTCAAAAGAATTTGTCTACTAATAATTATATACATTAAAAATGATACAACGTGCACAAAAGTAAAAATTTTATGATTGAAGATGTCATAATAACAGTATATTTACCCATAGAGCCATAGGGCTATAGCGAATGCAATTTTTTTAAGTGTTGAATTGGCGTACTATATATATATTTATTTAGATTTAGAATTGCAATTTTATATTAACTATACAGAAACACCTAATATTTAGATCTTTATCGATTATTCTTTACATCACCACATTTTAACTTCAGAAATTAAGTAGAATACTAGACAGTGTCCTATTACATATATTTGAGAAACATTGCGATCTTTTAGTATAATTATAAAATATAACGGTTTCTGGGATCGCATTTGACTTTAAAGGAATTACCAATCCTTTATACAGTTAAAGTTGATCTTTTTCATTTGAATTTCTTAAGGTGGTATCTTATGAAGGAAAAATCTAATATTTAATTTTTATTATCGAAAGTTGAACATTTAACGTGTCTAAGTAAATAAATAAATAATACCATATATATATTTAAATATATTCACAGATTATTTAATTTCTTATGGAGGATGAACTCAATTTATTACATTGTATATTAAAGGATACTAATGAGGTATTTAAGCTATTGATATATATTTCAGTGTAGGGTGGTGGTGGGTATTTATAATTATATAAGTTACGTGCAGTGAGGTTATGGTACAGATTAAATCTATATAATGAGATAAACGTACATAATAAACGGAGTTTCATCATGATTGATATATATTAAATTAATAATATACTTAATAGTATATAATATTATATATATATATATATATATATATTATATAGTATATATTAAATATAATATATATATGTATAATATATTAATATTAATATTTAATAGATTATGATATTAATATAATAATATATATATTATATATATATATATATATTATAGCGAGGGGGTGAGATCGAAAGTTCTCCACCCCATTCGATCTCACACCCGTGCACATGAGCTCCAGTGCAGATATACCGTAATATATAACCGTAATCATATGATATCTATTTCGCGTGTACTAATCACTTAATAGATTATTATTTTTATACCTTATTTCGTGTTTATTTTAAAATAATATAAATGTAAATCGGACTATTTTAAAATATCAATAGTATAGTATATAGTATATTAATATATATATATATATAATATTATATATATAGGTATATAATGATTATATATATATAATATAGGTTATATAATATATATATATAATAATTAATATATATTATTAATATATTATATTATAATTATTAATAATATTTCTCACATATATACTATATTTGTTCATTTCATTGGATATATATTAATATTAATTATATCACAATATGATAAATTACACTAAAAATAGTAAATGAATAATTAATATATATATATATTAATATATTAATATATTAGTTATATATATATATGATATTAATATAATATATTATATAATATATATATAATATAATATATATAATATATATATTATAATAATATTATATATATTCATAATACATATATATATATATTATATATTATTATATATATATTCATTCATATTGATTCTTTTCAACTAAAATGATTAATTTTATGAGTTATTAATTTTACAATCTGTGAGTGATGATATAATTATATTTAGTATATAATTAATAATTAAAAGAGTTAAAACTTTACTAATAATTATTTCATTTTTGTTTATACTATTTTTTATCTTAAATTGCATTCCCCCCCCCAGGAAAAAAAAAAATTTGAAAATAACGAATTGTAGTTAAGACTAAAAATATAGTGCGGTTTTTTCCAGTGAATTTATTTTTGAAAAAAATAATGAAATAGATAATTATTATATATGTATAATATATATATATATATATAATATAGTTTAATATATATAATATTAATATATATATATATAATGATATATATAGTAATATATGGTGTTGGGTTTACATTCTGGCCGCGCTCAAGATTTTGTCCCTATTGAATATTAATATATTAATATATTAATATTATATTATAATATATATAAAATTATATATTACTTATTATATATATATATATTAAATATTAATATATTATATATAATATTAATATATATTAACTATATATATTAATATAGTAATATATTATCTGTGTCTACCTAACAAAAACTTTAATCAATATAAATACTACAAAACTTATTAAGTGTCTCAATTAAAATTATAATTGGATTAATTTAAATATACTTGGAGACAATTTATATGAATAATATATAAGCCCAAGTACTAGGCCTCATTCTTTCAAAATAGACCCCTTAATCTATTTTATGGCTAAAAAAAATCTAAGAGATGAAGACAAAGAGATAACTCTATATACTTATTTGTATATCTAACTCTCATTATTTGGGTATTTAGCACTATATATTTAGATGCAATTATCTGAAACAACAAATTATGAAAACCCACTGGGAAGTAAGACAAAGAATTGAGAACTAGACAGCTATCTCTACTACTCTTGGGCTTTTATGACAAACAAACCAAATCTAAGGGCGAGTAGATTCGGGTCGGGGCACACTCATGCCAAACCCTGATATATATATCATTATCAACTTTATAAATGGTAATATATATTTATTTTTACCCTTTTATCATTTGATGTGTTACAGTAGCTTTGGGGAGTAGCGTATAATTATATATATTATATATATATTATATATAGTATATAATATATATATTAGTATTCTATAATATATATAATATTAATATTCTTTATATATATCTATATTTAATATATATATATTATATATATATATATATATATAGTATAATATAATATAATCTATAATATATTTTTCTATTATATTTATATTAAATATAACATAGAAGAACAAATACAATATATATAACTCACTATATTTATTTAGTATTATCACATATAATAATTTTATTATTTTTTTCGTGAGGTATTAATTATCCAACAGTTAAGTGAAATGAGATTTTATCGCTGATAAACTTTTTACACGTTAGGTAAAATCTCTAAAATTTTAACACATAAATTTATATTTATTATATCATTTAATATATCACCATAATTGGGCATGGGGCATTTAATTCCTCACTCAAATTAAAAATGTTGTAAGAAGCAACGCAATGAGTAACTTCAGAGAACGTTTCACTCCAATCGTTTAATTCATTGACACCACAGTCACCAAAACAAATAAGGCCTTATAGCTTATATACTAAATACTGTAACTAAATATACAAATACGTCAACCTCTGAGAGAGAGAGTAATAATTGGGTCGGAAAATATGACAACATCTTTTACTGATTTTTTCAAACGAAATTGTGAATGATATAATGCAAAAAATATTCGGGAGGAGAGTGGTTAATCTATGTAAAAAAATCTCATTAGCGAGAGCATCCTACAGAATCGTAACAGCTGTAAAATACTGCTAGACCTATGCAACTTGTATAGTGAATATAAAATAAACTTAATCAAATTAGAATAAAAAAAAAATATAAAAAAAATAGTGAAAAAATGACATTCAAGGGGGTAAAATTAATTATTTAGGTAAAAAATGGATATATTTAATATAGTATATAATATAATATATATTATATATATATATATATATATTACTATAATTATATATCTATAGTATTTTATATCTATAGTATATATATATATGCCTAAAGGTTTTACTTTAGGATTAGAGTACGTTTAGTATATTATTGAACATAAGCAAGAAAAATCATATATACACATATAAATATAACAAATGACATTTTGGTTAATCAGGTTGGATGAGGGTAATCGAATGGCTGCCCTTTTCTACCATATTTTATTTTAGTAGGGGCTATTCGTGAGCACCGGTGATACTACGAGAGACGACTGTCTACCTTCCATCTTTTATGCGGTTTACCCGGGGGAGTATTAGCTTATATATAGTATAAATGAAAATACAAATTATAATAATAACACGAGTTAATAACTATATATGTATTTTACTCGACTCTTATTTAATTGATTGACGTCATAGAACGAAAGTGAGCATGATAAATGATATATCAAGTAAATTTCTGGCAATCATTACTTGAACTTAATACCTATGAGTTGCATTGAGCTAGGCAATTATCCTTGAATTTATAATACTTACTCGAACTCAATAAAAAATTTGAAAATTATTTATTTCTTAACAAATACTCTCTTTTTCTGTTTCCTGTATTTAACCTCGACTGACCAAAGGTTATATTATCCATTACTAAACTAATAAATGTTATTTATGTTATTTAGTAGTATAGCCTCAGTTGTTATTAGTTCTCTAATATACACGCCTTCTATACTAAGTAAACTCTGACCACATAATACAATATATATATATATAGTATAATATAATATACTATATATATATAATATATATATAATATTAATATATTATATATATAATATATATAATATTATATATTTTTTAACTATATATTTTCATTTAAGAAATGAAATACTTTTTAGGCACATAAATCTATATATATATATATAATATATATGTATATGTGAATAGTTAATACATATTATATTATATATTTATATTTATTATATATATATTATATATATAGTTATTAATATGATTATATAATATTAATATATGGACAGCTATAGTTTCACTGTTTATGATATATATAGTACCGTACATATGTTATCTATTAAATAAATACTATATTATGCTATGTAATATAACGAATTTACATTGGTTAGGAAATGCTATATAGGTCTCCACGATGCTGGCCCAGAAATGTAAAAAAAAAATTTATCCTATCAAAAAACTACTATAATGCTTAAACTAATTAGCCTGTCCGATAGAAGTTGTTGCAAATAAAAGAAATTCAATAATTTTGAATGCTGACAATTATTTTCTTACATCCACAAAAATAAGATTAATGTACACTTTAATACTTTTAAGAAAATTTGTGCTTACTGAAAGAAATCAGAATAATGTTATATTAAACCATAAAAAAGAAACTAATATTTTAAATCATTTAAATCATCATTATGTTACCTCTCAAAAAAATTTGCGAGATATTTCTAAGCTTTAGGGGAGGGCGGAGGAACCCCGCGACATCCAAATAACCAAAGAACGGGGGTTCGGAGACCCTCCCCGGAAGGGGGGAATAATGCTACCTAGCGTAGTTCCCCGAAGGACGAGAGACCTCAGACTGCCTGCTCATCGGCGCGGTTAATAACCCTTTGGTATTCTTTAGTAAAAAAAAAAACACACTTAATAGGAAAGTCTTTATTTTAACGAGAAACCAATAAAAGGTCTCTAAATAGGCCTTCTAATCATATTATATAATTATTAACAATAATTTTTTTTATTTTTTATTTTTTTTTACATTTTCCTATTCCCAATTATTACGAGGATCCAAAAATGTATTCCTTTATCCCTGTATAGCTATTGTAGTTTTTGAGATACTTTTTTTTTTTTTTTTTTGTTTTTTTTTTCGTTTTTATTTCTTTTTTTTTTATGATTTTCTGAACCAGCATTGGACCTGCATTCCAGCAATGTTTTCCGTTTTACTGGATAGCATTAATAGTTTTTAAGGTACATATGACGACGGCTTCCAGACGCTGACCAATATATATATATATTATTTTCTAATATATATATATATTATATGTATAATATATATTATATATATATTATATAATATATATATATATATATTTATACTATAGTATATATATATAATAAATATATATGATATATATATATTATATATATAATATATATGTATATATATATTATATATATAATATATATATTTATATATAGCATCGGGTTGAGAATTTGTTTTTTACCTTTTAGAATTTATCTAACATCCTTAAAATTATAATTTTTTATCTTGTTTTTCGCGGATCATAAATTTACGCCTCTCCATTTAGACTTGTACCAAATTTATTTCTTACATTGTAAATAAATTCAAATCTGATATCATATTTTGACATAACATATATTATTTGTCAACAATTTCAAGAAATGATAAGATAATCCATAGAAAACGGACGCAAAACGCTCTATCGTTTTAACTTTTATTTCGATAACGCGACTCAAAGTAGTTCAGTCTCGTAATTAATAAAGTGAATTTAATCATTTACATTTTATTTTCAATTTTCTCACTTAAAATGTTCATTTTTCAACAACACTTCTTCATGATCTAAATAATTAATAGAAGCTCCCGTTCTGTGTCTCCGTTAAGTAACTTTTGCATATATTATAATATATATATATATTATATATATTATAATATATATAATATTTTATATACTGATATATCTATATATATAAAATTTAATACATATAGCATTTATATATAGTATATATATTGATATATATGTATATAATAGTATATAGTATTAACGGGTGGGTAACAGCACAGTATTTGGCATTGGTAGTTTCTCAGATTAACATTGCGCTAATATTATTAAAATCAAACCTATTCCTGCAATAACAGACGCATTTGAAACCTTGTAGCAAATATGAAACAAGTTTGAAAGTCAAACATGTAGATTGTGTGGATATCTGCCAGTTGAATTCTAAATTTGGTATCACGCGTGCTGTTGACACCTGTCAACTTGCAGTGAAAGTTTGCAGTGGAAAGCTTTCCGCAAGTTTAAAATGAAATTTTAATAGCAATAGTTTTTCCGAAAACCTAGATAACATAGATAATTTTGTACGATTGTTAAAAATTGGTTTAATTAATAACTGACAGATGTAACTAAGATAACACCAAATATGATCTGTGACTTCCTCAATTACTCCCGCCAACTACGGGCGTGATCGTCAGATCTTTCTCTCACTGTCAATCCTATCATATATTTCGACTCCCAAATAGTTGTCTTTTTCGAGATGGTATCTGAACCCGACCGCTTGAGGAATAGTTCAGCCATTTCACTACGTAGCTAACTGCAACGGTAATTAAAGTATTCTCTTTAACATGAAAAAATTGTGTGCTTTTCTTTTACGAGCTATGTTTTAACCCAGAAATTATTTTTATTTTAAATTAATTATTTTGTTAATTAACTATATATATATATAATAATAGGTAATTATATAATAATATATATATAGATATATATATTAGTAATATATATAAAATATATATATAATATATTATATATATAATATATTATATAGTATACTAGCCATCCCGAAAAGTTTTAAGCATGTCGCTAGAGACAATCTATAAATATACACTAAAATAAAATCTCATTTTAATTATGTGTCAGCAATATATATATGAGTACTTAAAGAAATAATTTTAATTTATGTTCCTAAAGGGTTTGTGTAGGCGGGGTATTATATTAGTAAAAAAGTGCAGGCCTTTGATTGACTTGAAAGACCTTGGAAGCTGCAGTCTCGAGAGAAAAAGTTGCCAAGTGTCGCTTTATAATATAATTCATGCAGAAAAATATTATTTTTTTCTTTTAATATCCTTCTTTAGGGGGTCCGAGCCGACGGAGGGACAGGGAGGGGGGGACTTCTTCCCCCCGTCGTCCGCGGTGGACCAGAACCCCAGACTCTCTCATATCGTGTCTTGTTTACCCCGTCGGGGATATCTTTAGTGAAAAAAAAAAAAATTCAACATTTGGCAACTTTCCGTCTCACTCGGGAGTAGGCCGCGGACCGACCGGAGCCCCGGCCCCGGCCCCGCCCCGGCCCGGCCAACCCCGGCCATTTTTTAGTGACCCCGGCCCCGGCCTCGGCCAACCCGGCCAAAAATCAGGAAAACCGGGGTTTTCTACCCGGGTTAACTGACATATAAAAGCACTAAATAATTGAGGGTTAATCAAATCCAAAATAAAAACATAATATTTTAAATTCCATTAAACACATTTGTCGGGAAAACTGGAAAAATCAAAATAATAAAACAAATGAAAATATAAATCAATTTTTTTTTGTATTACTACAATGATTTCAAATTAAAATTGAGAGGCCAAATTATAATTTTTTTTCCCGAGTATTTTAACAGTAATATTCGAATTCTGAATATATCAATGATACGCGAATTCGCGAGAAAGGAAATAAATAATATTGTTAAAAATATTAAATATTATGTTTATTTTTTAAAGTAAAAAATCAATCAAGAAAATCAATATTTTCCGAAATTTCATCTTTTTCAAACTTATTTATTCAATGAATTAATTAATATATTATATATATAATAAGTATAATATATAATATTCTATATATATATATATATATATATATAATATTATATATAAATATATATAATATATATACATATTATATTGTATATAATATATTTATATAATTATAATATTAGTATATAATATATATAATATATATATATATATTATATATTATAAACTTTAGAGAGGAAGCCCGTGGATTTTTTTTTTTATAGTATGATGCTTACAACTGTCATTCATTCATTTTATGGTATGGCAATTTTTTGAAGACACTTTTTTTTTTAAATCGAAATAAATTTAAAAAAGGAAAGCTATTTTCGTTCCGACCGCGATGAGACCCTTTCAGGTTAGGCACTTGGATTCTTGTGTTGATCTTCCACAGTTCAAGTGTGTTTCAAAGAGGTCGGGTCTGCTATTTTCTTGCATGGTTGTTGTTTGAAAGATATTTTGATTGTTTTTTTAGATTATTCATTTTGTATAAAAATACTATCTTAACTTTCAAAAACCCGGGCATGCTTATTGTAGTTGTTATATTATAAAAAAAAATGCATAAAGGATCATGATTATTGCGATGGTTCGGTGACTGATATTTCGTGATCATCTTTAATATTTTGATCATGATATGATGGCCTGTGTTAACGCCTTATGACTTGTTAAAGCTTGAATATATAAGTTATGGTGAAGTTATGTTTAATGAGAGTATTAATGAGCTGTTTTAATATATGGAAACGGGAAGGCCATCTCTCATTACAACATAACTTCGTTCATTTTAATGGCAAATATTAGAAACAAACTTTCGGCCTGAGTATGGGATCCACACTGTCTCCCATCTCAGTAACATATATATGGAACTAACAGAATTGTATCATATTTTACCCCACCCTTTATTAAACAAAAGTTTATGGATTAGATATGTATGTAGATGACATTTTTGTCTCCCGCCCTCACAACACCAACCCTAAAATGATGTACCTAACTATATTAATCTGAATTCATTCCTTCAGTAGTATAACATAGAATGCCTTCCAACAAATCTAAGTCCCTTCCTCGCAACTTAATCACATGGAATATCAATCACTTGCAATTACTATATATAGAAAACCATTCGCAGCAAACTATATACATTGGCTATCTAATCATTCCCAACACAAAATTGCTGTTCTGTCAACTCTATTTCTCCGTGCCTTTCGTATATCTCTCCCCCTCTTCTAGCACAAGAAACTAAATACATCCACAGAACTTTCATAACTCTTTACCATAATGTGTTTTCCATCACCAAGGATTTAACAAAGCAAAAAAGGAAGGTACTTATAGCACCTTTCCGAAAAATAGCAAACCTCCTTTTTACCAATTTCTCAATTACATTATATTCGTTAAAACAAATCATTACCCTCATTCCATAAATAACCCATCACCTTAAAAAACATTCTCAAAACCCAAAAAAAAGAAAATCCCCCCAAAGCTGTATATATCACTCGATAGCGACACGGGAAAGCAGGCATATTTAGGTGACAGCCTAGATTGCAAGAGAGGCAAAAATCAACAAATACATAATGACCTGCACAAGGAGCATCAAATCAGCCATTAACAAGTCAACGGCGTAACACAGGCCACTGCTATCTCAATATCAACATTAAAGATGATTCAAGAAATATCAATCACACACAAACCATCGCAAAAATCATGGAATCCTTTTGCCTTTATAATAGTAACAACTACAATAAGGAATCCCGGTGAGTTAAGATAGATTTTATAAAAATGAATTCTGAAAACATTAAAGATATTTCAAGATCACCGAAATGAAAAAATAGGCAGACAGACTGAAGACACACTTGAACTGATGAAGATCCAGAAAGAAATCCAGTCCGTAGCCTGAAAGAGGTCTCGCGTGTCGGGACGAGAAAAATTAGTTTTCCTTTTTAAAATTTAATTTCATTAAACAACAGTTGGTTATAACAAAATGTTTTTAAATTATGTGTTCATACAAAGAACTTTAAGTGACAGTAATAGCTAATACTGAAAAAAAAGATACAAGGGCTTCTCTCTAAAGTAAATATATCACCTACGACAGAAGTAGTTCTATATATATATACTTATATAGTATAGTATATAAAATATATATATATATATCCCTATGCTTATATATAATATATATATTAATATATATATATTTATATATATTATATATAATATATATACTATATATAGTATATATGAAGTGGGGCTCCTGGCTTCGTTGCATGTTTGTGCAAGCGAACCACTTTATTGAACAACGCCAACACCTTTTTTTTCCTATATCACGAATTTGGTTTTTAATTATATATGTCAGAAAAAGTTCACATTTAGCTCATATATATATAGTTATAATATATATAATATATAATATATATAATATATATTAAGTATATATATATATATGATATATATAATATATATAATAATAGTATATAACGCGTCTACATAAGGCTTTACTATTCTCGTTGCAATAATAATGCAACTTTTAAACTAAAGATCCTTCATTTAATAAACGAAATATTTTGAAAATGTAGAAAATGATGATTGTTGGCTATTATTTAATGTCGTTGCAAGGTATGCTTCAACTCACGTTTTGAAAAATGAACGATATACAAAGAATCCGCTCGTTTAAAACTTTTTTTTTTATTTGCTTGTCTTGCGTCCGCCGGCCTTGCAAGTGGTCCTGTTAGTTTACGTATTTTTTATACTTTATTAATACTTATTAATAATACTTCTCAAAAAAAATAGTAATTTAATATATTGTTAAAGGAGGCTTAATATGTAGATTTTATATACAATTTATATATTCTGTATAACCTGTACACGAGATAATAATCATAATAAAATGACTAACTATTATAGTTGTAGCTTGGTGGTGATATTGAGTATTTATTGAGTATTTACGATTATATATATATATTATCATAATATATATTATATATATATATTATATATATATATATTATATAATATATATATATATATAATATATATATATATATTATATATATATATATAGTATATATATATATATATATTATATATAATATAATATAATATATAATATATATTATATATATATATCAGAGGTGGGCACTTCCGCTCTATTCCGCTAGTCGCTAGTCCGCTCCGAGCGGACTAACAGAATAGGTGCGGACTAGCGAGGTGCGGAGTCGTCAGGATATTAGCGGACTTGCACGTGCGGACCAAAAAAGTTTCTCGGCTCTTTTGTTCCGGACACCTTTTTTGAAAAATGAAAAGTATAGTTTACTTATAAAGAATTCTTATTGGTTATGAAAATAACGAAATATAATTTTTATTTAAGTTTATAACTATTATACTTTTAGTCTAAGCTTATTGTTTTTTAATAATTAAACTTCCAAAACCAAATCTCAACCTCCTTACTGGTACCATATATCAGAAAATAAAACATTTAAATTGATTTTATAGACTGAAATGGTTATTACCTCATCTATAACTTACATTAATTATATTATTTCATTACTTAACAACTAGGGCAAATATCTAAATCAATTCTTTGTAAAACCCAGATAATATATATATATATGTTATATTATTATATATAATATTATACTAATATATATATATATATATAATATAATTATATATATCATATATTATATCATATATATATATTATAGGCTACCAGCCTGATATACGTAGCATGAGCATCGACTCTGCAGGCGTCGGGGCTTTCATGGATTTCTACTAAAGTTTTGAACGAAATAGACCTTCTTATGGCTGGACAGGGTCAAAAATTTTCAGAAGGGAGGCAGAATGGTTTAGGTGGACCTTAAAATAGCAATGGACTGCTGGAAAGCGAACTAAACAGCACTCCTCTGACCAGGAACATCTTTTCCCTTTCAGCAATAGGAGAAATTTGTTGAACTTGTTCAAAAATATAATCGACATCTCCCTAGTCTTGCTGCTGTAGAGCGAATATTTAGTTCTGGTGGGGATATTTTGAGGGCAAAAGAGGTCAGCCTTAATGCTTTTAATTTTGAAAGGCGCTAATCTTTGTAAAAGGTATAATGATTCTTGTCATTTGAAGAAGACATTGAGGAGAAGAGGAAAATCTTGAGATTTGTAAAATTATTCATTCATTTTTTCTTATAATATTATAATAAATCTTTTGTAAGGATATAATGCTAATATATATTTAATATTTACTTGTGTGAAGTCAACACATTATAGCCGAAGACGTGCGGACGGTTGCGGACTTGCGATAGCGGAGGTTTTAGATGGTCTGCATAGGTGCGGAGGAGCGCTAGCGGGCTACGTTTTCTCGAGGTGCGCAGGTGCGCTATGCGGACTACCCCTAATATGAAGCGGGGATGCCACCTCTGATCATATGATAACTATACTAATTATATATATATATAAAGATAATATATATATTATATAATTATATTATAATATACTATATTATATATATATATATATATATTATTATAAATCGTAAAAGTAGAGGCAATTGGAGACAAAATTTTCACCCTCCAAGATTTTCCCCAATCCCGTCACAATACGTCATAACGCCCCATACAAACCCCTTGCGCAACCCAAAAATTTTAACTTTTTTTTGTTTCCCTATATTTTTTAAATTAGAATTTTTAATAATAATAATAATAATAATAATAATTAATATATAATAATAATAATAATAATAATAATAATAATAATAATAATAATAATAATAATTTTTGTTTAAAAGATTCAATACTATCAATAGTAGCTCAATTTTGTTAAGTTTCAACTTATTTAAAAATAATTCTTCACTGAAATAATATATATATATATATATATATATATATATATATATATATATATAATTCTACTAATAAATATATAATATATATATATATATATATATAATATATCTCTATATTTTTGTAATATTTTGTATATAAATTATACTGTAGAAATAGATGATATGGAATAAATAACTATATAGATAGAATATATATATATGGTAAAGCGACTTTGTCTTTATAATTTTATAATGGTAAATGCCTTTAAGAAAAAATAAACTAAAAGGAAGAATTTCAAGATCATTTTAAATTTTTAAAATTATTTGTGCTATATTTTTAGTGGAGTCTATTCACATTAGCTTTCAGCCTAACGAGAAATAATGTCGGCCGTTCTATATTTAGAGGTAATTATAAATGTATGCCAACTAGCTATATAAAGAAGAGAGGAAATATAAAAATGAAAAGTTTTTGGGACTTGAATTTCTTTAAAAATTGTGTGGAGTTTAAGATGTTGTTTAAGATGGGATAAATTAGGAGCTCGTATTTTTTGTATGTTAAAGTTTTTGTGTTGTTTATACAGAACGATCTCGGTAGTTGTTTTTAAGTGTAGATGTTCTATGTTAATTATTGGTGTCATGTGAGTGATATCTATTGTATTTGGTTTTGGGAGGCTCCATGTATGGTGAGGGCAGAAGTGGGTTGTCTTTAAGATCATATTTGTGTTAATCATTGTCTGCGATGAAGTCATGAATTTCTCCTAATAAGCAGCTATTACAGCGTTAAGGCAAGGGATCTTGTTGATGCATTGTAAGTAGAGGGATTATGATGTGTGTGTGTGAGGTGTTGATGAATGTACCTTAAAGAGGGAGGGTATTGGAGATGGTGATATTGATGGTGTTTGGTATGATTTTTTTAACTATTTATGTATTGTTGTAGGTAAGGATATGTTTTAAAGGTGTTTTAGTGTTGGTTTTATTGTAATATATATTTTTTGCTTAACGTAAAGCTTTGTTAATGATGTGGAAGGGATAACATTCTCAAAAATCTTTGCTACCTCGCTCAATCTCAACCAGGTGAACTTTCATTCAAGATCTGTAAATACAGTTTTTGACGCCATGTGAACAAATCAAAGAATGTTTTAAATATTATTTAATTTCATTTAATTTAATTCAGACGTACTAAAATAACCTTGCGTCCGGTCACATTAAAATTATGAAGGTAATAATTTCCAAAAATTCTGGCTTTCTTTTTCATAGAATCATGCCTCACGTAGACGTTTTTTTATGGCCGGTGCAAAAAATAAGGTCACTGATCCCCTGCAGTATCAAGATGTTCATGGATAATATTGTGAAGTGGAAAAATTATTTTAATTAAGGAAGAAAGATCCCCAAGAGTCCAATACAAAACTTGGAAAGAGAAGAATGTGTGAAGGATAGCTCCGAGAATGCATAACGTTCAGCTGAAGTGCAGATGATGAAAAATTTTAATGTTGTCAGATAAAAGATAGTTACGTTCTCAGGTACATTTAATGTTGCCAATTTTGTTATTCTCTGCGGAAATGTTTGCCTCATATGATCCCAATTTTAGCCTGAAGAAAAAATGTAAATAACCTGTAAAGTGGTACAACTTTCATTGACTAAACAACTTAAAACAGAACTATCTATATAGTATATAGCCTAAGAAGAATTTCGCTCTATGTCTGGAGCATAGCTTTATTCGATTTCATTACTTGGAAGCCACTTTTTGTGAAAGTGTGAAACTATTAAAAGTTTTAATAACCATTCCGATGACAACGTCCCAAGCAGAGCGCTGTTTTTTCTACTTTAAAAAAGGATAAAACGCTTTCTAGAACACATGGGTAAGCAAGCTCTCCGCCTTACGAATGCTTTCGATCGAGAATAACTTTATTATGGGCATACAAGTTTTAATAATAAGGTGATTGATAAATCGGACTTTCTTCTTAAATAAAATTGTAAAGGTAAGTTACATAACTTTTTAAAAATAATTAATTTTTTAAGTTTTTTCTAAGATAATGCTTTACGCGTCATATGCCTCTCTTTTTATGAAATCACACACCAACACAGACATTATATTATACTATATAATATTATATATATATATATATTATATATATACTATATATATATATATATATATATATAATTAAATAATATATATATATATATATATTGTATTATATATATATAATATATATCATATATGTATTGTGCGGTGGTTGTGTGTAAAGTGTAAAATGCACTACCATATATTAGGACGAGCGCGCCTGATATATATATATATTTAATACAACTTATTCTTCTGAAAATCAATTAAATTTTCGAAAAAATTATTTTTTCTTTCGAAAAAAATTGTGTTAATGGATAAATTTAAAAACGTATTCCTTTTTATTTACTTTAATAGTTATTAATTAATGAAATTTTATTTAATTTTCAATTCCTAAGTTTAAGCTCAGTGTTTTAGACTTACATTTCTAATTTTAGCTAACCCAGCCCCGGCCCGCCCGGCCCGGCTAATTGAGCCGAGCCCTGGCCCCGCCCCGCCAAATTCCGCCCCGGTCGGTCCTCTACTCGGGAGTAAGCCGCATCTTACGATTTATCACAAAACAAAATTTATCATCAATTTTCTAATACATTTTAATTTTGACAGGAAAGTTAATTATTTTTATCTTTTTAATTTCTGCGGTAAAAATGTCTCCTGATAATAAAATGATATTTGATATTTCGTGTACCTGTATAGTTTTTTAGTTACATGCCTCTGGCCTTTTCGGGGTGCTGACCATATATATATATAATATATATATATAATATATTATAAATATATCTAATATAATTTGACAAGATAATATAAAAGAGATAAATATAATAATGATAATATTAATAATATAATATATATAATAAATATTATTTATATATCTATTATATTAGTATATATACATAGTTATGTTCTAATATATAAAGTAATATATATAATATATTATATTATATACTATATATAATATATAATATATGATTATATAATTATAGTATATAATATATAATATATATGTGCACGTATTCCTTACCGCACCGCACCACCA
>JABUQX010005758.1:32500-38754 GCA_015478945.1 Trachelipus rathkii
CATCATGATGAGGGAGTGTTGCAAAATTTGTGCCGCTTACGAAATAATGCCGAGATTAGTCATTGAACAAGGCCCATTTTTGAAAAGTGGAAGAAAATGCCACGTGCCAATCAGTTGATTCAGAATAAAAATCATTTCTCTATGTGGTACTACTATAAAGGAAAGCATCGTTAATAAGGTAAAGGAGCGTGCACGTATAGCTTACTAGCAGATGAAACGCGCTGATAAATTTCTGGAAAGGAACAATTTTCAATAATGTTGCGCTATTTCGACAAAGATAGATGAAGTCAAAGAGGAATTAAATTTGGTTTTGTAGAACTGAAAGCGCTTGTCGCAAAACCATTGCGAAAGCCATTGACGATTTTGTCACGACCGAAGAACTGGATCACGAGAAATGCGTGGGCTTGGATTTCGATGGCTGTTCTACGTGTTGGCAAAGAAAAGGAGGAAGTCCAAGCAAGAAGCGGAAAAAGTATAAAAAGCATTGTTCTTCATTGCTCTTCACACAAACTAAATGTAGTAGTAAATGATTTGAACCTACCAGGAATCCGCAATACTGTGGGAACTATAGAGGACATTATTACGTTTTTTTGCGAGTCGGTCTTGAGAAGAAAATTAATGCCAAAACATCCCAAGCCTATGCCAGACCAGAAGGTCTGAACAACACAAGTGCATCGGAGTGTTTAAGGAGCACTTTGTACGAATGATGCAGGCATTGAAATCCTTTCCAATTGAGGAAATACCGCACAAAAAAAGCGCTTTTCAGTTGCATTCAGAGGCATGTAAGTCGTCATTCATCATGGTATGATATTGATCGCGAAATACTTTGCGATGTTAGAGCCAGTTGTAAAAGCTCTCCAATCCAAGAACTTGGATATCGTCAAACCTCGCAGCACATTCAACATATTGTGGAATGGTTAGGAGCCATCGGAAAGGTGAAGAAAAAAATCATCGATGAAGTGTTAAAAAAAGTTAATGAAATGCCGAGCACTGGGGACTTGATCATAGATATACCACGGATTTTTTGGTAGGCAGCAGCACCGCAGCAACCATCCAGCAACAAATCCAACGGAGTTCTGGAAGATCCTTAATAACTTCGTATCTGGATTTTATAACTTCTTTGGAATTACGTTTTCTACTAAAAATACACCTGCTTATGCATTGACATATATACACTTCTTTCCCACATGCCTCACCATAACAAATCGATGAGTTAAGGAAAAGAAGCTTCATTTTTATATAGTTTTTTTACCACTTAAAGGCATGAAGAAGAACTAAATTTGAACAAATTTGGAAGGACAAGAAACTGAGTATTGAAGAACTAAAAGATCTTGTCTCCCAAGTCTTAAAAGAGACTGAACCTTTCTTTCCGTCGACGAAAAAGGCTTTGATGATACTACTCGCCCAACCATGCACCACCAGTACAGTAGAACACTCTTTCATTACTCTGCTAAGGATCAAGACTTGGCTGCGAAGTACTATGGAAGACGACAGGTAAACGCAGAAAATTTGTGTTTGACAATAATGATTATTTATTCAAACAGTAGTTGTAAATTTGCGTTGAACCCAAGGAAATTACTTTTTAATAACAATTTTGCAACTGCTCTATATTGTATTTGATATTGATTTTTAATAAAAATAATTTTTTTTTAAATATTAATCATTTAATTATCACTGGCCAAGTTTTTATGTCTTCTTTCCTATTATATATATATATATATATATATATATATATATATATATATATATATATATTTAATTTTGCTTATATAAATGTAGATTTAATTCACACATATATAATTATATATATATATATATATATATATATATATATATATTATATATATATATATACATATATATTTATATTTTTGTATGTATTTTTATATATATATATATATATATATATATATATATATATATATATATATATATATATATAAGCTTTATAAAATTTTAAGCTGCCCCCCCTAGGTTGGAAGCTGGCGACGCCCATGAAGAGTGGGACTAAGTTATATTATTTACTTGCAGAAGAATATCCTCTCATTTTCACATTCAGCAACGGCAGCTGCAAGCTTAAAACTTTACAGATGCAGCTGAATGTCAACAGCCAATAATTATTCAAACGTTTCTACACGGGACAGAAACTTATGATATGCTTAAAGATTGTTTGAAACAAAAAGTTCCCTTTCCATATACGCTGCTGATGCAATCAGAAATGTTGACTGATTTTCAGTGGCAATTATTCCTTTACTTGAGCCATTTGACAACATCATTAAAACAACATTAAACCTGAAGTAACAGTCGCCCAAGTGATCCTTCCATTTAGCAATAAATCTATTTTAAATAAGACAATTAAAAGCAAAGCTTCAGTGGAATAATTAAACTCGTTGAAGAGCTTAGAATCAGTAAAAAAGACTTTCTAAGTTTTTATGTGATAAATCTTTGTGTGTAGCTATTTTCTGATATGCGATTCAAGCTAATTTTTCACCATGAATCAGATGAATCAGTAAAAAATAATGTTGTTGAGGCTGGAAAGAAATGTATGAAATTTAGCTCCTGATTCTTCTGCTGACGATGATTCACGTAGTGGTTAAAGTGAAGCTGAAGGTTCCATTTTCACTTCTTTAATGAATTGTTTTAAAGAAATTGTGGCATCAAAATCGTCATACAGAAAAGAAAGTGAGAGTGAAAAAAGAAAGTCCCATTCTTCTGACGATGTGATTATTGTACATAAAAGTAAAAGGCTACATACGGAATTACATCAAGAAATAAACAAATATATAAGTTTGCCTACTTTGACCAGTGAAGACAATGATATTCCCTTCAATTGGTGGAAAACACTGGAAATAGTTTTATCATTTTGAAAAAAATAGCATAAAATACCTTTCAGCTCCACCGTCATCAGTCGAAAGTGAAAGAATATTTAGAACAGGAGGAAATATTTATGAAGCCACAAGAAATAGGTTATCCCCTGAAAATGGAGAACTGCTAATGTTGTCATTTTAACCTTAGAGCTTATTCAAATGAAGTTTAGTTTAATATCTTTAACTACGAACTTTTCCATTTTCATTTAATTATTTTTAATATGTGAATGGTTTGCTATAGGTAAGAAATAGTTATTTACTTTTTGTTTTATTACTTTGTATATAACACTGGTAAACATGAAATTCTTGGACGGGGTTTCGCAATTGATTATTGATGTGCTGATTCCAAAAATGTAATCGGTTTTTGCATATCACATCGCATTTGTGAGATATTGTGTGTACACAGATTGTAATTTTATGATTTTTACCTTTTTTCAAGAGGGTCTATCACAATTATTGGATATATATATATATATATATATATAATTATATATAAAATATATATATATATATATATATATTATATAAAATATATATATATATATATATAATATATTATTATTATATATATATAATATATATATTTTTGAAGGGAGAAGAAACAAATCGCAATGATATGAAACATGTCTTTGATAGATATACGTTAAACATATAATACAACTATAAATAAAGAGTATATGGGACATAATGAATGTAAAGTAAAAGGGAAAAATTGGGGTTTTTTTTAAAAAAAAGTTTAAATGTTAACATACCTACGATGGTAGTAATTTTCTCTTCGTAGACGATCTACGTGCGTAGCGTCTGGAATATCCCTCATCAAGCTACAACAATAGTCGGCCATCATATTGATATCCCACTTGCCCTGGTAACGTCCTTCCATGAACTTTAGATCTTGATGGAAGCGTTCACCTGCTCATCACTAACATCGCCTAGGTTATCCGGAAATTTTCTTAGGTGAGAATGTAAGTAGTACAACTTTATACTCATTCTACATCCATGAGAATGAAACTGTCTAGCAGTTCCTGTACAATGTTAGTGGTTCCTCGGCTTTCCTGTTCCCCAAATTCTGTGCTACATCTGAAAAAGCATTCCACGCTCTTGCTCTAACAACGTCATTGTTGTAGCAAAGGCAGCATAGGGAGTGTCCGTATTTGTGAGCCATCAAATATCCCAGCTTTTTTTTCTCGTCACTCAGACCAGGAACGTTTGAGCATATATAGCGAAGCATGCAATGCATGCCAGCTCTTCAAAAATTAATATGTCAAACCCAGTTTTATGTGAAGTGGAGGTAAGATGATGTTTTTTCTCTCTGTACAAGTGGTTCACGTACGATGTTCCTGTCATCTGGCGTCAAGGTTTCCTTCGGTGGCCATTCTCTTTTGGTCCAGTGTTCCTTTGCCGCCCGGCTGTCCAAATAGCACAATAAAAGGATAACTTCTGAAACCTGCTTCCTACGAAGAACAAAATGTTTACAATTTGGATGTTGACGTATATTTAACATACATGTACTTGATATTGTAGCCTCTCCAAACTGTCTTGATTTTTGCATCCTCTCTCATCCGTACCGAGTACCCTACTGGAACCGAAGCATAACTGTTGCCGTTGTGTAACAACACACACTTTAAACTGCTCTTGGAAGTGTCAATAAACAGTCGCCACTCACCTGCATCGAATGCTGGGAGTCCCATAGCGAGTTGTAGGCCTGCAACTTCACTGAATACACAAGGTTACCATCTGACTGGAAGAGCCTTCGCAGCTCTGCTTCTCTGTTACGATAAATTGTTACTCTGTGCCATGGTCCAGTAGTCATTTTTCATGCAACCTCGAAGCCAACAGCTCAGGACAACTTCGGCAAATACAACTCTCATACAAGATAGTTCAGTTCACCCTGGGTGAACAATGGGACCATCCAACTGTATTTCAGATGATGATGACATCATTAAGGCCATTGAACATCAATACTGTAGACGTACTAAAGTACCACAAGCTTCCAATACGACAGCAGTAAACTTGCGCACTGTAGAATATATGCGGATGGTAACGTCTATACAGATAAGTAATGCGCACATGAATTTTGTCATTCCTAGGGAATATGCAAAAAAAGGGATCCATGATTGCACGAAAATGAGATTATTTGACCAGGTCAAATAATCTCACTACTCTCCAATTCTCTGTTTACCGTAAACCTATTACAACCCAATATAATTGTTTTCGTCCCAATTCAACCAACCAAATAGGAACACTTTCTTCCTTATTTCTCAGAGCTCTAAGACTTTCCTAGGATCCGAATTTGATTACCTTTTCTCTATTTTTAACAAACTTTCCTACCCCAACTTCATTATACAACGAGCACTTAAACTAGCAAAAAAATCCTTCTATCAACCGCACACTCACAACCACTCTAAAAACAATCCTTTCTTACCCATTCCTAACATTCCTCTTAAACAATTAAAAAACATCTTACCCAATAATTTCAATCTTACCTCTTCAGGAAATCTACCCCTCAAAGCTATTCATAGACCTAACATAAATCGACCCACTACCATACCCCAATGTGTTTATAAAATTCCTTGCCTTCATTGCAACTCCTTATACATCGGCGAAACTCATGATTTTAAGCGTAGACTGTACCAACACAAACATGACCTTACCAATGACAATCAAAATTCTGCCCTTACATTACATCGTTCCACACATAACCACACTATAGACATTAACAACATGACTCCTATCATACATTCAAAAGATTTACACAGAAGAAAACTATTTGAATCCTACTGCATCCTTAACACCAATAATTACAATAGACAAAAAGGCGAATTCAATATTAATCCCCCTCTTAACGTATATTTTGAATCCACTAGTTTCTATAAAAATCTTAAATTAAAATTAATTACTTTTAATTTTATTGTTATATAAATTAACTTTGTCTTACAAAGACTGCACCTGATGAGGTTCCGAACAAGGACGAAATTTGTGCTTTAATATATAAATAAAAAATCTTACTTTAGTAAAATTACCGACTCTTCTAAAACATTTACAAGTTTCCTCTTTTTCTTTCTATTTATTTATTCTATTAGCTATAATTGGTGAATACTTAAATATATATATATATATATATATATATATATATATATATATATATATATTATATATATTTATTTATATTATATATACTTATATATATATAATAAATATATTTAAATATATTAATATATAATATATTATATATATATTAATTATATATATATATATATATATATATTATATAATATATATAATATAATATATATTTATATATATTATATATATAAATATATATATTAATATATATATATATATATATATATATAAATAACGAAATTGTGTTTAGTTATTAATGGTTTC
>JABUQX010005759.1:0-32500 GCA_015478945.1 Trachelipus rathkii
GCCTCATCCTCTAATATAGTATATATATATATATATATATATATAATAATATATATATTATACTACTTAATATTATATATACTATATATATTATATATATATATAATATATATATAATATTATACTAAATATATATAATATATATATATCATCACCCACCTTTCCCTAGACTGGCGGTAAGGTGAAAAGTAGAAGGAAGGAATATTGACGAAAGTCAAAAAAAAAGCTCAGCCTTACCGCCCCTTTTATACCTTTTAGTGAGAACTCGTCGCAGTCAGAACAATCCACCTAGAGAACTTTCAGCGTGACAGCGAATTGAACCCTCACTATGAGCCATCCTCGTTCAAATGTAGGGTTTTCATCCCCTATGGCCCAGGTGGGCACAACCATAATACCCCATCACAAAAACCCCGCCATCACTCCTATTATAACCACCTTTCTTTCTGGTCACAGCCAAAAACCCACATTTCTCTCCTTCAGGCATTCCTTCCGTACTCAATCCACTTTTTCTTCGGTTCCTAAGTCTTCGGATTCCCAGCACACTCACCGCCATACATCCGTAACCAACCAACTATCATTCCATCCTTTCCAACATGACCAAACCATCTCTCGACATACTTTCATTTATCCCTCATTTACCCCATTTTTTCACATCACACAGCTCTCTAATACCTTCATTCCTCCTTTATCAATTCTTCTCACACCTAAGCCACCCCCAATAGTTTTTCCATTTGAACACATTGTATTTATATATATATCCTTCTTATTCCAGACTTAAGTCTCACTACTATACATTATACCTAACAAACATACCTTTTCATTCCATAGGCCACATAAGACTTAGTCCCTTTTACATCCACCAAGGATTCTAATTGCACCAAGCCACCTTCCTGCCATTGCCAACTTTTCCTACTACACTCTGCATTCATCCGTTCCCTTTTCATCCAAACAAAATCCTAAACTATTTAAACTCAGACACTTGTTCCAGCTGCTCACCATCTAACATAACTCACACGAGTGTCCTCACCTCACTCAAACCTTAACCTTACTCTTATCTTTGTTTACTTTCAAAACCATCCCTTTTACACACCACTGATAAATCGTCATCTACCAATTCTCCTCAAAACTCTTCTTTCAGATTTGCCACACAAAACCGAAATTACCGCATGTAATAGGATATTTCACCCTTCAAACTCTCTTCCATTCTCCATCATCCTAAAAACCATCCCCTGCCACCTTCACCTCTAAGCCGTTGGAAAACGACTTTCAGATACAAATGACCAAAATATTGCTAAATCTCTGATCGTATGGTTTATCACACTTTACTATTAAAACCAATTACTTTCGACTCGCATTTATTCTTACACACGTTCAATATCGTCATACATACTTTTGATTCCATTCAGAAGCCTACCACCAACCACCATATATCAATAGCACCTGATAGAGCTACCGTATTATCCTATCATACGCTTGTTAATTTAAAAAATCCAAAAAAACCTAAATTATGAATTTTATTTTCTTCTCCCTCATTTTCTCAATCGTTTTGTTTCTAATGTAAAGATTTTAATCCACACATCCTATACCACTTCCACACGAACCACCTTGTTCTCACCAATCAGTCCTTCAGTCACTCGACGCACTCTTTCCACCAAAATAACAGCATATATCTTATCCAACAACACTCAATAAACTAATTTCCCTATAATTTCCTACAGTTACCCTTAATTCATTATTAATTCCTACAGTTACCTTATCACCCCTTTTCCCCTTATATAAGGGTACTATTACTGCCTCTTTCCAATCCCTCGAAACTATACCTCCATAAACGCTTTGTACACAACTTCAACCGATCAATCAGCATCCGCACCCTGTCTTGATCATTTCACCGAGTCCAATTTCCATCTGTATCATGCAGATTTAGCATCTTCAACTTCTTTCACCTCTACTTATTACCTCCTCCTTACTAATGACCTTCATCCCCAAAACTATTATATTAATTCCTTGCACCTATAAAAACCCACACACATCACTCTCCACCTCTTCATTGCTGCCAATGTATTCAGATTTTCAAAGTATTCCCTCCACACTCCCCTTTACATCTATTTCCATTAGTTACGAAAGCAGATTCCCCTTATTTCATTCTCTAGCATCTCCCTCTACGACGTCGAACGAAACGCGCACTGTCTGCGCCGCCAGCATACTATACTGGATGTCCACTACTATTCTTCCAGAAAAGTTTCCCTATTCTCTTGGTAAGTCGCCCATTCATCCTCCTTTCCAAACGGTTCATTTACCCTCTTTTTTTCTCATTTGTATGCAACTTTTAGCCTTCCTTTACTCCAGTTATGAAAAGGTTTTTCATACTTTCTTTGAACCCTTCACCTCTGGCTCTTAGTACATTCAACCACTCTTCTTTTTTTACTTTTAACCGCTTCACCACCACCCTCTTCATTTCATCACTTCACTAGTTAGCATTACTTACTTCCCTACTTTAGCACATCCACCCACTTCTTTTGCACTACTAATAACAGCTCCCTTCATTTGCTTCCAGATTTTCTCTGTTTCAACTTGTTCACATTCAAACTGATATTACTTGCAAATGCTCTTAAATACTTATCCGCATTATATAGCCTTGTTCACTTAACTTTTCACTCTTAATTCTACCCACTTCTTCCCTTATCATATCACCTTACTCTCCATCCAAGCTCCCCACTAACCTAACTTTTATTATAAAAACAACATAATGAATCCGATTAATACCAATTCCTAACCCTATTATATATATATATATATATATTATATATCATATATAATATATATATATATATCTATATAATTATACTAATATTAATATATATTATATAGTATATATATAATATAATATATTGTATGTGTGTGTGATTTTGCTGTGTGTGTGTACGTGTGTAATGTATCGGTGGATGTGTTGTCATTTGCCAATTAAGATTTGAATTGTCTAGGAGAAAGAAGAGGACTACGTAGTTATACTGTATATCTAAACCTCTTAATTATATTAGTAGCATTTGTGATACTTAATACATTTTTTTTAAATCGCAGAATTTCCTTTGATTCTTTCGCTTGCTAAAATTGACCTTTTCTGCATGTAATATAGGGATGAAAAGAAGTGGGAAAATGAAGAGAATGGATGCTATATATATACTATATTATAGTATATATATATATATTCCTAGTATAATATAGTATTATATATATATTATTATATATAGTATAGTATTATTATTAATACTTACTATATATATATCAGGCTTGGGTTCAAGTACATTTTTTCAATGTACAAGTACAAGTACAAGTACTCTAGAATTTGCTCAAAGTACAAAGCTACAAGTACAATACTCTAGACACTTTCTTGTTCAAGATACCTAAAGTACTTTATGGAAAAAACACTGCAGTAACTAATATCCAGGTTAATATATAATTATACTATATACTATTATATATATATACTATAATAAAATAAATATACATATATAAACTGATAATTGCCTTAGAAATAAGTTGATATATATATATATATATATACCTATATATATATAATTCATGTATACTATATATTACTATAACTAGTTAATATATACTACTTATATATACTATATATATATAATATATATATATATATATTATATTATATAACTATACTATACTATATAATAATACTATATATATATATTATATATATATACTATATATATAAATATTATTATATATATATATATATATTATATAATATTATATATGTATATATCATAACTATATATATATATATACATATTATATATATACTAAATATATATATATTATTCACATCTATCTCATCATTCATCATCCATCCTCATCATCATCCATCATTCATCCTATCATCATTCATTTCATCATCATCATCATTCACCATCTGTCATCATTCTCATCATCATCATCATCATCTATCATCATCATAATCATCATCCGATCATCATCATCATCCATTCATCACTCATTATCAATTCTCATTCGAATCACCTACCAATACTTCCTCTCCACAGTCTGGAAAGGTAATGGCGTGCGTAGGACCATTGCACCTGGAAACAAGAAAAATAGATAAAAGAATATTTAGTGAAAATGTCGAAAAGAAAGCCCAGGCCTTACCGCTTATTCTATACCTTTTATTACCATTTAGTGAGAACTTCGCCGCAGTCAGAAAAATCCACCCTAGATGCTTCATGGGAACCGCGATGGAACCCTCACTATGACATCTCGCCAATGTAGGCGGTTCATTCCTTGCTCCCAGGTGGAGCTACAACCATACCTCCTCAACAAAACCCCGCCATTCACACCCTGGTTATGCACCTTTCTCCTCGCCTCTGCCCAACTCACAATTTCTCTCCTCCAGGCCATTCTTTTCTCTGACTCAATCCACTTTTTTTTCGGCTCCCAGCTGGTTCGATTCCCAACACACTCAAACACTATACATCCGCTTTAGGCCGACCCCGACCTATCATCCACCTTTCCCACAGACCAAACCATCTCAACGTACTTCATTTATTCTTTTCATTTACCCTATTCTCCACACCAAACAACAACTCTCTAATACGTTCCATTCCTCATTTTATCATTTCTTTTCACCACCTTAACACGTCACTAGAGCATTTGTTCCATTGAATCATGACAACAGTCTCTCATGTTGTTTTGATACAAATATTATTTCCAGATCATAGTCAGTTGGAATAGTAAATTTAACACTGGGGGTAACAACATTACCCTCATGTTAAGACCACTATAGTGCACTCAAGACTTTAGTCCCTTTATATTTTCAACCAACGATTCTTAATTGCACCAGCCACCTTAGTCCATTCACATCTTTCCTACTACACTCTTGCATCATCGCTCCCTTTTCATCCAACATAATTTTATTAAGTATTTTAAATTCAGACACTTTTCCAAATCTGCTCACCAGTCTAATTAATAAACCACACGAGGTACTGATCCTTCACTTACAACCATAAACTTATACTTTTATCTACGTTTTACTTTCAACCACTCCTTTTACACACGTACCAAATCTCTCTACAGTCCTCTTCAAAATCTCCTCTTTTCAGTTTCGTCACACAAAACCAAATCATCGTCACATAATAGATAGGGCACCCTCCAATACAATTACTATACACATCTCTCCATCATTCTAACATACGACCTCTTACAAGATAAAGTCACCCTCAACCTCTTAATTTCTTTCATAACCTCATCCAATCATCTACAGATGGTAGATCGCCAAGGAGACATACCATCCCTGTCTCACTCCGCTAGATTAATATTAAACAATCACTTTCGTCTCCTTTCTTTCTTTACACACGCCGCACTATCGTCATACATACTTTTGCATTCCATTCAAGCAAGTTCTTACTACCAACAACCCAGTATTCACTAACACCTGTAATTGAGCTTCCCTATTAATCCTATTATACGCCTGTGCAAATCCATAAATCCTAAATACAATTTTATCTATCTTCCTCATTCTACTCTTCATCCAATCTTATCTGTTCAATGTACAGATCTTGATACAACACGCATCCGACTCTCACCATTTACTAAACGCCGCACCTTGTTCTTCACCAATCCTGTCCTTCAGTCACTCGACGCACTCTTTCGACGAAAAATTAACCAACTATGTATATCTTTTTCCCTACACATCCATTTCAAAGTAAACTAATATTAACCTATTAATGAACTTACAGTTACCTTACCCCTCTTTCCCTTTTATAGAGACGGGGAGGTACTTAATATTCCTTCTCCTCAAATCCCTCCTCGGAACATCATGATACCCCTCCTTAAGGCTTTGTTAATACAACTTTACAAAATCCTCGTGCCAGATCAATCCACATCTCGGCACGCTAATATACAGCTCATCATAGCATATATTATATACATTATATATATATTTATACTTAATATTAGGTATATGATATATATATATACTATTATATATATAATATATAGTATACTTATCTTATATATATATATATTATATATAATTATGGTTTTGTGCGGTTGAAAATCTTGAATTAGTTTGAGAGAAATTTTCAGAGAGATTTAGGCCAGGGTTGTAAAAGGATGGGTTTGAAAGGTCTGATAAAGGCACATAAGAGTAAAGGTTATGCGTTGTGAGTGAGGGACTCAGTCTCTTCTCCGGTGTGACAGTTATACTAGAAAGTGAAGGCAGCTGGAACAAGTGTTCTGAATTTAAAATATTTAGGATATGTATGTTGGACGAAAACGGGAACGGATTGATGTATAGTGTAGTAGGAAAGTCGTGAATTGCAGAAAGTGTGCTGGGCAATTAGAAGATCCTTGGCTTGGAATTAAAGAGGACTAAGTTCTTGAGTTCGCTAAGGATACTTACGTGAAGGTATGTTGCTTAATAACCTTGTGTTAAATGTATGAGTAGTGGAGACCATGGTCTGGAATCAGGGGATAAGATACTTAAAAAAAAAACAAAAAGGGTTAAAAAAACCAAAAGTTTTGTTGATTGAATTGCGCTACTGGGATTAGTGTTCAGATGGACATCATTAGGGCCGTGTTAGTAGTAGACACATGCCTCACACCTTGTTCGAGAAGAATTTGCAATAAAATGAGGGAATAAACGTATTACATAGTTGTTATTAAAAATATGCGTGTGGGTGCGCGAAAAAGTCATTAATGACGAGGAATAAATGATAAGTACGTCGAGCATGGTTTGGTCATGATGATAAGGTATGGATGATAGTCGTATGGTAAGCGGCATGCTATAGTGGTGAGTTGTGTTGAGAGAAAATCGAATGGCTGGGGGAGACCGAAGGAAAAGTGGATGAGTCTAGTAAAGGAATGTCTGGAGGTAAGAAATGTGTTTTTTGGCAGAGGGAGGAAGAAAGGTGCATAATATGAGTAAATGACAGGGATTTTGTGAGGCCGGCGGTGTGTATGATTAAGCCCCACTTGGGTCAAAGGATGAGCCCACATTGCTGAAATGCCATAGTGAGGGTGACCGTCCACTGGCTCCCGTGTGAAAGCTCGCTAGTGCTAGGATTTTTCTGACTGCGGTGAGGAGAAGTTCTCACTAATAGGTATTAAAGGAGCGGTTAAAGGCTGGGGCTTTCTTTTCGACGCACCAGACCTTCTCTCTCCGTGTGACGCTGGATGTTCATCTATTTCTTCTACTACTTTTATTTTCTTCTCCGGTTGCATGTTACGCACCTTCCCCCAGTTCTTGGGGTAAAAAGGTTGTTTGATGATATATATATATAGTCTATCATACACATTATATATATATATATATATAGCCTATATATATAGCTATATATACGATATTATATATAACATATTATAATATATGATATGTTATATATAGTACTATATAATATTATATATATAGAAAGATGTTTGAGTCAAACTTTATAATGACATTAATTTATTATCAGAAGTTGAAAATTTGCATTTAGAAATATATACAAACAAACGAATTACATACTAAAAGATATAAAACTTATACTTTGATTATAAAAAATATTGGCCAGTTAAAAATTACACCGGTAAAAAGTACTTCCAGAAGCCGATAAAATTTTTTAAGCCTATTTAAAACTACAAGTAACAAGTACAAGTACAAGTACAAGTACAAGGTTACACTTGTTTTTAGAAAGATACAAGTTTGTCAAGAAAACTATTTATATATTACTAACTATATATATATAATATAGTATAGCTATATAAAGTGACTATATATATACTTATATATTCATATAATATATAATAGTATATATTACTAAAATAATATATATACGGTATAACTATCTTATATGATATATATATTAGGATAATATATACAGATATATATATATATAATAATATAACATATATAAGTATATAAAATAATATATATACTATATATATATAATTATATATGATATATTATATATACTATATATATTATATATATATACTATATATACTATATCATATATACTAATATAATAGTATATATATATATAATATATACTTATATAGTATATATACTATATACTATACTTATATCATTTAAACTCCTCCCCCTGAAATTACTTGTAAGCGAATGCAAAAACTTATTTCGATCTGACTTAATCCTCTTAATAATTCAATAAAATACAATAATAATACCGCTAATTAATAATAATAATATATATATAATACTATTAATATACTACAGTACATAATCAAGAGTAATACCAATCAATTCAATAACTCAATTAAATAACATAATAATCAATCCATAATACCACTAAATAATAATAAATAATAATTAATAAAGAATTGATAAGTTATTAATACAAATAAACATAATGATCACTATAGATAATAGATTAATTAATTATCTGAATCAAGGTATTTAATAATAATAATAATAATTAATTGAAGTAATAATAATATAATAATAATAGATAATTCAGATCCGAATAATAATAATAAATAATCAATTAATAATAATGAATAAATTTCAATCAATAATGACATAATACGTTAATTCATAAGAATGGAAACTCTCAGCAATGGACAATGATGGAGAACATGTTCTCGTAGGTCCCTGCTAACGATTTCTCTTAGGTTCAGTTCCATCTCCCCCAAGATGTGCATGACAGCCAAGTAGGCTGTTCCTGGCCGTAATATGCATAATATGAATTAGGTCACTCAGGGGACTCAAATGGTAAAATTTTCCTCATTTTGGCAGATTGATTCCCAAAAATTGGCTCACTTTAGTAAAGGAATTCAATGAGAGGATGTTATAAAGATTTGAAATGATCTTATAAACTTCTTGAGGGGGGTCTGGGGCAGATAAGAGGCAAATGAATTTAATAGTAAAAAGTGTAAAAAAGTTCTTCACCTTAGGTTATTCTTACTCAAATGAAAGATTACACTACGAAGGGAATGGGAAATTGGACTTGAGTTTTTTGCCGATCCAGAAACCCACCGCCACTCTAGATGTCATCTATAAGCAGCAGTAATCTGAAAATTATAGCTAATCAGTCGAATAGGAAAACAGGAGTAATGAACGATAATAAGATTCTAGGCCTTGTAATAAATCGCACTGGCGTTTACAAGAGTAAGGAAAGTTAAATTAAGCTGCATGCTAGCTATGTAAGCCCAAAGAACTACATCTACTTGAATATTGGGAACAAGATTGAGCCACTTATTTTAAGAAATGACATAGATATGCTGAGAGAGTTATACGTAGATCAAGAAGGATAATCCCTTGCTTTCAGGGTAAAAGCCATGAGGAGTCGAAGTAGGTCTATGAAGGAGTTTTTCTTACGTGAAGGACCTTGATACAATGTATACAAAATATTTACATAAACTGATAATATAGAGATTCATAAATTCTTTATAGTGTACCACTGACGGGAGACCAGGGGACAAAATAAGAAAATTATGAAAAAACATTTTGGAATGGTTTGCCGCAGGAGGTTTCTGAGTGTGACTTCGCTGTGGAAATCATTGAAGAAAGGATTGAAATAGGTATATGGATGGTTTTTGCATGTATGACTATAGTATATTTTGACTAAGCCAAATTGGAGGGTTTTTAGTAGTGTATTAGACATCTGGTAAGTACAGGCACCGGTATTTCTCCATAGTGTTCAACTGGTCGTCTGGTTGGTTGTATTATTAAAACCTTTTACATTGACAAGGCGGAAGTAGCAGTCATCCAAATGGTTTATTGATTCTCTCCAAACCAATGACACATCAAATTTTGGCGGGAGTAACCATGACTCTCTTGTGTGGTTGTGTTATTGACGGCTGATTTCTTTACAAAGCTCCTCTTCACATAGCGCAAAGTAGATCGGCCGTCGCTTGGATACTGACCTGGAGGCCCTCCACAGTAGCACCGCCCGGAAAAAATGTGCTTCTAGCTTGAGGAGGTACATGGGGTGGCGGGATCCTTCCTTCGGTTCGCTCTTTTAGGTGATTATTCGGCTATTAGTTCAGCACAGGTATCGGGGCTTCTCCCTCTGGGCAGGCTTTTCTCTTTAATTGAAGATGAACCAATTAAGTTGTATCATGTCCACTCTCGAACAAGTGGTCACTGAGCTAACTCTGGTCCCGGCTCCCAACGTCAGCTTTTTTGGGGCTTCGAGACTCCCCTAGTGGCACGCGCGGCTAATATCTCCTCGTATTGTAACAGCACAAGATAGAGGATTCGGTTAGGGGCTATGGTAGGCAAGCTGGCTCCCGAGCAGTGTTGTCCTGTCTGCTTCAAAGGTTGGTGTTACGGACCGTACGGAAGGATGCGTGCCCACTTCCAGCGGGCGCATTCGCGTGAAAATACCCGCTCCGCGGCTGTCTTGCAGGAGGCAGGGTAGATGTATATGACGGGGTCAAACGAGGAAATCACACATCGGGGCGAGGAGGAAGTCCCGGCTTGATGGTGTTTGTGGACGTACGCGGCGTTCATGAACCAAGCTTCCTCCTCCTAGCCACATTCCCAGACGCGGACCCTTGATTCACTCAGGGGTAAGAGCGAAGTCAAGGTGTCTTACAAAGACACCATAGCTCGTCTGAGGACGTGAACAGGCCGCTGCGTGTTTCTTAACACATAGTTTTGCAGGGCACTCCGGAGATGGCGGGACGGCCCCCTCGATTATAAAACCTTGTAGTTCCGTTCGCAGACGTTGTTCGGGTTGGGGGAGACGGTCTGGGCGGGGACTTACTGCTGTCCTCGAACCGGTCTAATCCGCGAAGTTATTTGAATGTTCGATGCTTCGGTTTCAGATTCTGTTTCTTGTTGCGATGAAGAGCGGCGCGGGCTATTCTCCCCATTTCATTCGGAGGAGCGCACACCTCTCCGGCTAGCTGCTTTCTCGTCAGAGGTTTAGGCTCCCTGCATTCCAGGTGCTGCCTCCAGTTTCTAGAGCCAAAAAAAGCGGTGCGAAAGTGTTGCTATGCTTGGGGCTCCAATCCTTGTTATTACCTGTGATAAAACGAAAGACACTAAGCTTTGTCACGGGTACAGGAAAATTTCGTGGAACATCGGGGCAATCCCTTGATACTGTGTGTGTCAGGTGAGTGGCCTGAATTATCCGATCGACGTCGCGTGACAGTTGCCGGGGATGTGAGTAGTAATGTTTCGCCGAGGTTCATCAGAATACACCTTAAATACTTCTACACTGGTTAGGGTTATCGCTTACCGCACTCATAAAATATTGGCCCACCCCGTCAGGTTGAGACCCTAACAGTAACCTCGTCCCGTTAGACGGAGGTACGTGCTGTAGCTCACCCCCCGGAGGGGGTGCTGGGCCTCCTAAAAATAGCTCAAATGCATCGTATATGGATGAAATGTGGAGATTTGAGACATAGGAGGAGAAGGAGCTCTAGGTACGCGCTCGAGAAGTCGGAGTCGAAGCCGGCACCGGTCCTGAGCCGGCTTTGCTCCCGTGCTGTCCGAGTTGCGTAAATATTTAGTATACATAGTACCATATATTTGCAATCCTTTATATATTGTATCGAAAACCGTAAGATCTCGAATATGAGGGTTGGTAAGTTCGTTTAAAGGTTTGTTCTGGGGAACCCCGAGGGGTGTTCCAGTCAAGTTACAACTGGACGGAAATGCACTAAGAGAATGGAGAAAAAGTTCGGAAGTCTGAGTCAGAGAAGGAAGGAGTCGGAAGGAGTCTGAGTCAGAGGAGTCGGAGTGGTACCGGCACCGGTGCTGGAGCCAATGCAGTGCTCGTGCTGAATTAATAAATATTGGTTTTAGCCCCATATCGGTATCAAAAATATATGTTTTAAAAGGTCGTGTCGAAGAACTGGAATATGAGGGTTGTAAGCTTGTAAAGGGTGTTCTGAAATGCACGGAACGCAAAACAGAAGAAGGAGAAGGATGGAAGTAGATGAATCTGAGAAGGAATCTTTTCTTCAGTGGCAGTACCGGCACCCGTGCTGGAGCCGGTGCGGTGCTGAGTTAGTAAACATTCGTTTGGCCCTATATTGGTATCAATGTATATGTTTATAAGTTCGTAGATCTCAAATAGTTTCTAATAGATGTCTAGGGACCCTCCCAGAGGGTTGTCCCCACAAACAGATAATAAAAGAAGAAAGGACAGGAAGGAAAAAGAATAAGAAAGGAATAAATAGGACTGGAGGAAGAAGCACGGGTGCATCTTGCAAAGAGAAAACTCGTTTTCTAAAGGTTGAAGACTGTACATATTTATCTATTTTCAAAACTATCGTTTTCTTTTTTGTAACCGTTGCTTTGATATTTTTTTCCAAGTTTGAATAACATGCATATATTGGTTTCTATTTTTTTTAATGTTTCATATTTACTCATTTATTCTTTGTGTTTAAATTTTTTTTTAATTTAAATTTTTAATTAATTTTAAAATTATTATTTTTTTTTTAATTTATTTTTGTTTTATTTGCTTGAATCATTTTGTTTTTGCTAAAAATTTTAATTCTTTTATGTTTTATAACTTTAAATAATTTGTGTTTTTACACACCTTTAAAGCAGTAAATCAGTAAATGCAAACCACCCACCCACCCCTCCCACCCCTCCACCCCTCCCACCCATATAATGATATACTTATTGTATATCTATTTGATTCAAATTCATATTTTGTTAACAAATCACAAAACTTTTATTTATTTGACTAAGCTCCTCTCCTAGACATTTATTGTTATTTACTAAAAAAGTTATTCTTTTTTATGTTTTAAAACTTTTACCTAAAAATTGAGTTTTAAAACAATAAACCAGTAAAATCAGTAAATCAAAACCACCCACCCCACCTCCCACCCATCCAGATCTAATGATCTGTTGATCTAATCATGATTTCGACATATTATTTTGTTTAACATAGCAACGATTGAACCTCTTATTTGTTTTTATTTTATTTGTTTAAAAATATCCTAACGTAGAAATTCATTTCTATTTTATGTTTATAACAAAAGATTTACGTATTTACACCCATAAAGCAGTAAATCAGTAAATCAAACCGCCCACCCGTAACTTCGTCTACGACGAGGTTACGTCATCACCTGACGGGGTGGTTTGATTTACTGATTTACAGATTTACTGCATTAGGATCGGTAAACTATTGCACTTTTACTTCATGATATTTTTTCAAAGAACTTACTTTTTATGTTGATGTTTGGATAAAACTTTGTTATGTTTGCAATATTCGCTGGTCAGTATTATGAAGTTTAGGTAAGGTTATGATAAATGTTTGTTAAATAATTTTACTATGCTAATGTAAAAAAAACTTTGTTTACGTTAGCATATATTCGTTAGCCAGTATGATAATTAGACAAGTCTATGATAAATTTTTGTTATATATTACCATGTTAATGTAAAATTAACATTGATATGTTATATATGTTTGAAAAAAGTGTAAATAGGTTACGTTTTTGTTAGCTATGTTAGTTACTTACTGTTGTTAAGTATGGAACTTTGTTAATGTTAGCAGTTTATTCCTTGGTAAGGTTTTGTTGGTTTGCCGTTGTACATTATATTTTTAGTTAAGGTTGTGCTATGTTAGCTTTTTTAATGCGGAAACTTTGTTACGTTTGTCAGTATATAAAAGACCTTTATTTAATATGCTATGGTTTATCCAAAATGATACTCGAAATGTCCTGGATCAATAGATCATGGAAGGGTGGGGTTAGTGGAGGTGGGGGATGGGGCGGGTGGTTTGATTTTCTGATTTACTGATTTACTGCTTTAGTATCAGTAAACTATTACACTTTAAAATGATATTTTATTCAAAGAACTTATTTTTATGTTATTATTTGGATAAAAACTTTGTTATGTCGAATGCAATTATTTGTTGGGGATTATTGTAGGTAAGGGTTAGGTTATGATAAATTTATGCTAAATATTACTAATGTTAATGTAAAAAGCTTGGTACGTAATCATATATTGTTTGGAAAAGTTCGATATTTATCAAAGGTTATGATAATTTTTTTTAAATATTACCATGTTAATGTAAAATTAACACTTTATTATTCTAGAGATATGTTTGAAAAAGTAGTACACATAGGTTACGTTTTGTATGCTATGTGAAGTTACTTTACTGTTGTTAAGTATGCTACCACCTTCTCGCTCCTCCAATGTTTCAGCAGTTGTATTCCTTGGTAATAGTATGTTAGGTTTGTGTTTACATTATTATTTTTAGTTCAGGTTATGCTATATATGTTAGCTTTTATTAATGTGAAAAACTTTTGGTTACGTTTTTGCCATATTATATTCAATACTGGTCAGTATTATTAATGAATCTTATTTTCCTCTCTATGTTTGGATAAAAATTACTAGATCGCATAGATCATTGGATGTGTTGGGAACGATGGGAGCAGTATGGCGGTTGTTGATTTACTGATTACTGATTTTAGTGGGTGTAAAAACCGTAAATTTTTTTAAGTTACAAACATAAAAAGATTTAAAAATTTTGAAAAATATATTTTTAAACAATATAAACAAATATAAACAAATAAAAGTTTTGTGTATGTTATTCAAAATATGATTGAATCCAATAGACCAATAAACTCAAATAGGAATCAATAGATCCATGGCATGCCGGTGGGAGGGCTGGGTTGGCGTAGGCTTTGATTTACTGATTTTACTGCTTTAGGACGGGTGTAAAAAAACTTCAAATTTATTTGATTGATTAAAACCCAAAACAAGCAATAAATTTTTTTTTAATAATACCGCCATTCTTCTTCGCAAATTTAAATGAAAATAATTAAAAAGTATATATAAGAAAGATATAATCGATGAATGTTATATCCCCAACACCAAAAAATAAAAAAATAGCTATAAGCTTACATAAAGGACTGGGGATGGGTGGTTTGATTACTGATTTTACTGATTTACATGCTTTAGGGTGTGTAAAACGCAAAGATTTATGTCTATGCTTGTATAAACATTAAAAGAATAAAAAATTTAGTAAAAACATAAAAGAATAAATTTTTTAGCAAAAACAAAATGTTTTAAGCTAATAAAAAAACTAAACTAAAGCATAAATAAAAAATAATAAAAATTTAAAAATATATTCAAAATTTAAATTAACAAGAAAAATTTAAACACAAAGAATAAATGTAAAATAAAACGAGAAAATAAAAATAGAACAATTATATACAAAATTTTTCAACTTTAGGAAAAAATATATTTTAGTATTTTTATATGATCGAAACACGACATTTGAAAATAGAAATACATCAGTCGCTTATCAACCTTTAGGTGAAAACTGAGAATAATATCTTTTGTAAGATACAATTTCCGTGCTCTCCTCCAGTCCTATTTATCCTTCCTCTTATGTTTTCCATTCCATGACTTTCTTCTTTTATTTCTGTTGGGGACGATCTCGGGGAGGGGGGTCCCCAGACATCTGTTAGAAACTTGAATCCCCCCCTATTTGAGACTACGATTCTTACATCAAAATACCCATTGATATCAATATGGGTGCTAAACGAATGTTCACTAAACTCAGCACCGCACGGCTCCAGCGACCGGTTGCCGGTTTACCAACTCTTGATTCCTTCTCAGACTCCTTCCTCCATCTTTCCTCCTTCCTCCTTCCTCCTTCCTCCTTCCTTCCTCCATCTTACTCTGTTTTCGTTCCGTGCATTTCTTCTGGAGCCCCGTCCCCAGAAACCCATTACCAACCTACAACCCTCATATTCGAGTTCTACAACCTTATTAAACAATTATTTTGATACCAATTTTGGGGCTTCAAACGAATAGTTTATTAATTCAGCACCGACACGGCTCCAGCATCGGTGCCGGTACCGACTCCGACTCCTCTGACTCAGACTCCGACTCTCTTCTCCACTTCTCTTATGTATTCCGTCCATTTCTTCTGGGGACCCCTCTCCCTAATACCATAATAATCCCCAGACACCCTTTACGAACTTACAACCCTCATATTCGAGATCTACGGGTTCGATAAACATTATATAAGGATACAAATAATGTATTATTATATAAATATTTACTAACTTGGCACCGCTCCGGCTCCAGCACCGGTGGCGGCTTCGACCCCGACTCTGACTCTGAATCCTACTTACTCCTTCCTCCTCTATGCAATCTCCAAATTTCATCTTTCTACAATCATTTCCTATTTAGGCCAGCACCACCTCCGGGGAGGCTGTTGCCACGGGGCCCACGTAACATTCGCTCTACGACGAGGTTACGTCATCACCTGACGGGCGGCCAAATTTTAGAGTGGTACGATAACCATAACCAACGTTGAATTTATTTAAGCAGACGGGTCTTGATGAACTCGGCACATTACTGCTGCCGGGGTTGGTCGACAGCGCCATTATATCGGTTGGCCAGAATGTTGAGGTCCTGTCGTCTGCTGACGCTTGGATCTCCGTCGACGAGCTCAAGTGGGCAATAGGTGCTTTCAGCAGGAACGGTGCCTCAAGAGTTGATGGAGTTTCCTTCCAAGACCTGGAAAACTTCAGACGAGGGGATCTCCTCAACATTTTTAATGGCCTTCTAGCATACCCACAGCCCGGGCTTCTGAGGGGGCGAGCTACGCTCGTTCCCATAGTTCCAGAGCCTGTGGAATTTGGTGACTTCCGACAGATCTGTGTCCTTCCGATTGTAGTACGGCTGCTCCACAAAATCCTGGCTAGGAGATTGGGGGCGGTTGACCTCAACCTTTTTCAATTTGAGTTCAGGTCGGGACGGTCTACGTTCCAAAATATTTACCTTCTTCAGAAGGTCTTCGAAACATGGTATGATCGGAGACGTGACTTGTATGTCACTTTCATCGGCTATAAGCGTGCCTTCGACTCGGTTTCGCACGATGGGCTTCTTTCTCTCTAGACTTGGCCCCTCGCTAGTCGCTTACCTAAAATCGGTGTACCCGGAGACCCATGTTCGGATAGGTAAAGCAGGGCAGAGGTGTCCTGCAAGGGGATCCTTTCTCGCCTGTTTTGTTCAATGTCGCGTTGGATTACATCTTGAAGCAAACATCCACTGATGTGGGTGTCTCTATGGGGGACCAGCAGGTGTAATCGCTGGCCTCTTCGTGGCTGGGAATGCAAGCAAACCTGGTTTTTCTGGCGAGGGTGGCGAGGGCGGCAAGGGCGGCGAGGGCGGCGAGGGCGGCGAGGGCGGCGAGGGCGGCGAGGGTGGCGAGGGCGGCGAGGGCGGCGAGGGTGGCGAGGGCGGCGAGGGGGGCGAGGGTGGCGAGGGTGGCGAGGGCGGTGAGGGCGGCGAGAACGGCGAGATCTTTTGGTCTCTAGTTTGGGTTCCACAAGTGCGCGTCGGTTGGGTTCTCTGCGTTGCACTTGGGACGGCCAAAAAGTTTGTCCACGGCCACACTCCATTCGTGGTCGAGGGGACAAACATATTGACGATAAACTCGACAGGTGTTTACAAATACCTAGGAATTCGGGTCACGTCTTCTGGCGTATCGAAATAGTCCTTGTGGGATTTGAGGGGTAGGCTGAGGAAACTCTCCTCGGCTTACCTCAAACCACAGCGGAAGTTGCACTTTTGTTAGTCAATTATACTGCATAACCCCAATATAAAAACATACCCACCCGGTTGCTGTGATGAGCGCGCTTACAAATCAGGGCACTTGGCGTGAGCGCAGACTCGTGCTCGGGCAGAGTCGAGGAAGTTTATGCATCTTCCTTCCAATACTCCGGTCCCTATGTTCAGTCAACCGCACCCTAGGGGTGGGGTGGGGTGTTGTGGGGATACCGGAGTTTGAGCAGTCCATTTGCACTCAGCTTGAATCATTGTGCGGGGAGATGGGGCGACAGGGCGGCGTATGTTCCCTGCCCGCTTCAGCTATCAGAATACCGGTTTTGTCGAGGACGAGGAGCTCCAAGTAGGGGAGTTTAGAGACGGACTCGGTCTGGCGGGTGCTACGAAGCCATCGGGCTGTTACAACTGGATTGCGGACGGTACTTGCCGGATGCGAGGCTCACTGTATGTCGATTCCGTAAAGATCCGACAGGGCCTGATTGCTAAGCGAGAAAGATCTAGCAGAGGACGTGACGTTCCTGCCATCGCGATAAGATATGATCTGGGTTATCCGAGGGTAGAAACCTTGGGACATGTTCTTCAGGAATGTCCGGCGGTATCCCCTCTTAGGACGGTTCGGCATGATAGCTTGAACCTTCTATTAAAATCCGAGTTGGAGAAGAGGGGCTGGGAAGTCCTGCTGGAGTCTGCTATTCCCACTCCAGCGGGCCTGCGAAAACCTGACTTGGTTTTCTGAGACGAAGGGACTGCCCTAGGGTTGACACTACGGTAGCGGCAGATGCGAATGCGTGCGTCCTTGATGAAGTCGTCCAGTGGAAGGTCAACTACTACAAGGTGCCTGCTATTGAAGAGTGGGTGCGTGCGCGTTCAGGTCGAACTGTCAGCGAGTTCAGTGCTGTGGCCTTCAACTGGCAGGGAGACTTGGCAGGGAGATCGCAGGCCTTGTTGAAGCGATTGAAAATGGTGAAGTCCATCAAGCTGCTAGAAGTGAGCTTGATGGAAGGCAGTGTGGCGATTTGGCGGATCTTTAAGAGTGCCGCAGGTGAATGAGGCTAGGCTCCATGTTTGTCTTCGGGGCTGGAGCTTTCCGAAGACTCTCACCCGGCACGTTACCCGCCCGTGTCGTAAGGACTCTGTATTTAAGTGAGTGACAGTTCTCCCTTGTAGATACACAGTTCGTGTAAATACGAGGGGAACGAGAATTAGGGAATCAATAGTGAATATAACTCCGAACATGTCTGGTTGCTGGTAGGATGATGGGAATAGGGGATAGATCTTTACCGAAATCCACCCTCATATGGTCCCTTCGCTTCAGGCCCTCTTCATGCCGGACTTTATCCGTATGGAGGGCGTTAACATATTTCTTGAGCAGGTGTGGTCTAAAAAAATACCATAAAACCAAAAAAAAAAAATTTATGTCTGGGGCCTTCCTTCGTAACCACCTGTAAGACAATAAATTATTAACGCTTGTAGTGTGCCGATATAGCACTCGCTCCTCCCTAGCTTTAGTTCTTTGCTTCTGCGTATAGTTGGCGCATATGTTATAATTAGGCCTTTGGTTTAGGATACTGCACCACTGCCTTAGGGTGGGTTGTAGGCTTGTGCATGTTTGCCCATGAGCCATCATATTGATAAATATTTTAGTTTGACTGGGACAAGGACTCGATATTTCCCATGTGGCTTTCCTTGCCGTCTCTTTATTTCTAATCTCTTAGCGGAGGGAATATTACGAACGCTGCACCAAAATTAGTGACTTTTAACTTTTGGTCAACGATATTGATGCGTTCAGAATCAATGAAAAAATGTTCAATAGGTTGAAAATATAAAGCGGCGTTATATGCTCATTGCTGCCATGTGATGTACATAAGAAACTTCAAAGACAGCGAATGCAACTAGATACTATTTTAGATTATCAAAAAAAGAAACTCACTATTTAAAAAAAAAGTAGAGAACTAAAGCAAGAAAAACAAAATTTTACAAAACTCTCACGAATGGGCGAAAAAAGGTTGGTGGAAAAGTTTTCGATGGATTGTTTTACGATCTAGAGAAACTTTTTCTACAAGCATTCTGATGAAGCTTTAGAGGAGCTTGAATGGTTCATGATATTATTAACTTCCTTCAAAAAACTCAGATCTTTTGAAGTCTGCAATCAAAAGAAAATTTGCTATTAGTTTATTTATGATTTCAACTTTAACATTACACTCTGCCATATGTACTGCATTTGTACGATAGTCCCAAATTAGTCAAGCAACTGTTTTAATCATACTGAAAAATGTAATTTTTCTTTTGAAAGATTTTCAAGCAAACATTTAATGAAACATTCAAATATTTTAAAGATTGAACAGGAACTTTCTGCTTTGTCAATAATAAATGAAAAAATACCTCAAGTGAGAACAATGTAAATTGAAAATATATAGGGCTATCACAATTCTTTTCTTGATGATTCTACTTACTAATCTTTGAAAAGTCATTCATTCCATCGATATCTATTAAAAATTTTACGAATTTTGCAGAAAATAAAATTTGAACTGTACAGTCACATTTGAATTGCTAAAGATATTAGCATTTACCTCACAGAAAGCGTGAACTCCAGAATAAATATTTCCCTACTCTGAAAAGGCTCAAAACAATACTTTTTCATTTCTACGGGAGAAGAAAGCCTAACAGAACTCGTCTTTACCACTCGGGTGTTCATCTCATAGCTGCACAATATAAATGGAGGAAGTTATCAATCATTTTGTTGTTCATTAACGACTTTCTCTCTGTTACTTCATCACGTATCCAATCCTATGCAGACTTCTACACCATTTCTCCTTTCATTTTGAAAAATGTTCCTCCCAACCGCAATTAACTCATGCTACGAGAGTGACCTTGGAGTAACTGACTTTTCATCTTTCTCGTATTATTAACTAAGGCAGGTAAGACATGGTTGTATGGTTGACAGACCACCAGAATTTTCACGACCGCACCTCACCATATATTAACATGTCATATTTTCGCACCGTTCCGGGATACTAGAATTGTTGCCTCCACCACATATCACCAAAATGAGCCACCATGCACCGCACAGCACCCGGTGCGTCAATCAATACTACATGAATGAATTCAATGTCTAAAAACCTCAGTTTCTTAATCTTTCTATTCAACATAATCTTCTACACAACTTTAACATAGTCGAAAGGACACAACTCAAACCACCTTGTCTTAAAAATTTATCTTTTTTTTATGTGATCTTTCTCCAAAGGACCACAATTCTCCATCTAAACAAGCTCTTAACAAGTTGGTGTTCTGAGGTACTTTCAAAATTTCTTCACACAGCCCCAGTTAGCTACTTACTCTTTGTAGGGGTGTCGTTCGCCCTTGTGTGGAATAGGTTTCACACATCTGAGGTGGTTCCACTTACATCTTTCCTTGAAAAGGTGGAGTCTAGACTTATCGTCTTATCAACTCTTCTGATCTCATTAAACTCTCACCAGTTTCCTTCTGCATGTCGATTCGTTGCATCAACCTTTATAAAACTATTGTTCTTACATTGTACACTACTCGTCTGAACTCTCCAATCACACACCACCTCCACTAGAATAGCCCTAGCTACACGCCTTTTAATACAGTCTCATCCTTACTCTATCCTACTCTCTGACCCTAAACTTAACCGTTATGCTCAATCTTAAATGTACTCCCTTGACAAGGACTGGAGTACACTTCCTCAACTATTTTCCTCCAACTTCATTTGACTTGCACACTTCCTAACGCCGTATATCGGGACATGTGGATCTTTAATTTGACCCTGGTTTAGGAATGTTCCTTCCAGCTCTGGACAAATTTGGTAGGCTTCTTATCTTTTCCCACCAGAGGATATATATATATATAGTATATATATATATATATATATATATTATATATACTATAATTATATATCTATAATATATATTTTTATGAATTAGTATATATATATATTTAGTATACTATAATATAGTATATATGTATATATATTACTATATAATACCTAAAAATGTGATTATGTGAAGGTCATGTTCTTTATAATTCAATGATATATAATGGTTGTTCGATGGGTTCTGTTTTAGATATCAAAAAGAGATTCTCACATCATTGACAATTTTGAGAGGCCAAACACAAAAATAAATTGTTTGTTGGGGGGTGGGGGGATAACATTATCCAATCGGAAGTGATGGATCGATGTCAGGTGCTTATGTGTTTCTTAATTATAACAGACATGTATTTTAAAAAAAAAAATAGTTAAAATTTTGAGAAGTTCGTTTAACATAAACATCACAATTTTCATAAGAATTGTTGAGAGAGACGGCGATTGTACTTGAACATGATGACCTTGCTGCCTGCAAAGGTACTATAAACTTGCCAAGTGGACCGCAAACACAAATGAATAAAAACGACGACTGAAGGTCTGAAAATGGCATATACTGTCTGAATGGAAATTAATGCTATTCCTCAACATCTAGAAGGTGGGGAGCGAACTCCACCTAGTTTCTGTTGCTGTTCTGGTACTGCGTCAATATATCTGTAACATTCGGACTATATACACAAAGGCCGGCATACTAAATCATAGATAGGTGAAATATTCCATTCAGAAACGTTTTACTCAATAGAAATCTTTTACAATCGCACTTCCAAAATAGAATACAGGAATCAATTTCATTGGTTGGAACTTCGATGGCCATGAAAATTTCCATGTAATTTGCGTGCAACATTGCATGCAATTTGCCGCTCAAACAGAATGACTATCAGAGACAAATGGGATTCTTGTTACTACAAGTGAGGTGAGTGAAATAGCTTTTTGAAAATTATCTAAACAGAGTGAGTTGTATGTACCCCTGCTCTTGTACGCTCGTCTGGCGGTCAATTGTAGTCAGCCAGTGGATTTGGATTTTAATGCCGTATAGATCATAATCTTTCCTAAATTATGACGCAACAATTGTAGCCAATTTGGTGTTGACATTATTTGTTATGTTGTTGCTGTAACTCAGGAACAGCCTAAAATGTTATGCAGCCTCAATAGGAGAGGGCCATGTAAAAAGCACCCTTTATTATATAATATATAATATAATTATATCATATATACTACTATGAGCTATATATATACTAGCTATACTATATAACTATATTTATAATATATATAATTACTATACTCACTATATATATATCACTTCCTATATATAATATAGTATACCCTATAATGTGTGTGTGTGTGAAGCAGAGAGAGAGAGAGAGAGAGGAGACGATTAGAGGAGAGAGGAGAGAGAAGAGAGAGAAGAATGGAGAGAGAGAGAGAGAGAGAGAGAGAGAGAGAGAGAGAGAGAGAGAGAGAGTACGTATGTGCGAGTTGTATGTATGTTCTCTTGCGCCAGGACAGCCGTACCCACATCCTACATGAAAAGAGGTGGTGCTAAGATTTCTCTCTCATTTGCTTAATTGGCTATCAAATTGACCATTTTAGAAAGATGTATAAAATATAGCTCGAATCAAACATAAATTATGACGGAATTACCTGTTATTATAATCGACACACATACACCTTTAGGGCATCATTCGAATCCAAATGGTAGAGTTACTACTCGTAGTCAATTTAAATGTGTGTGTATATATATATTGATACATGCCCATGCCCAGTCGTTAAAGTGATTGTCAATCAAAATTTAATAGTTGTTAACGCCCTCGGGTTAATAATAATTTTAAGGTTAATTATTGTTAATGCGATGTTTGGTATTATAAGATTATATAATTTGGTATTAGTTTTTTTTTTTTTTTTATTTGACAAGAATATTATTGGAACGAAGCAGTTAAAAATGGCGGGAAAATTACGATTTGGCGGGAAATTTATTACAATATGGTGGGGAAACTTAATTAGATTTCATAATAAAAGAATAAATTTATAAACATGCAATCAAATTATAAAGATAAATACTATTTTTCTCATAAATTTTTAACAAGGAAAAAATTACTTTATATCAACAACTTTTCAGGTTTTTTCCATGAGCCAAGTAAAAAAAAAAAAATTTTTTTTGTTTTTGCCAGGTAAAAAAAAAAGAAAATAAATAAATAAAAACTTTATTTACTCAACATCATGATTTAAAAATTTATTTGTGTGTGAACCACATTGTTTCGAAAAGCAGTAATTTCCTATATTCTTGTATTGTATTATTATTAATTATATATATTCATTTAGTTATTATATCATTATTATTACTATTATTATTATTATTGATAAGTTATTATTATTATTATATATTATTTACTATTATTAATTATTATTATTATTATTATTATTATTATTATTATTATTATTATTATTATTATTATTATTATTATTATTATTATTATTATTATTATTATATAATTATTATGTATTACCGTGCTTTTTGTAAAGTAGAGGATTCACATATTTCATAGAGTAGGGAAAAAACAAATGTATAAGCTTGCACCAACATGACTTAAACTGGCATCAGTGGTTAGTCCAACCATTTACAGTGGTAGCGGTCATTTCTTGCAGAAACTGGTAAAATGTCCACTGCGCTCCCTCACCCCCGCTTACACATCATAAAATAAAATGTTATATGTTAAATGTTATATATATACTATATTATATATATATATATATATATATAATATATATATACAATATACTATATATATATATATATATATTATATATATAATATTATATATATTATATATATATAGGACCTTTTTTACTTCATTACGCATATAAAAAATACTGTCAAAGGAATGGTTTCAAGCGAAAAAAATCAGCTTTATAATAGTGGCAGTAGGGAAACAAAATAAAAAAGTATTCTTACGAAATTAAATAATTCTTCAATTTGTTGAATCTTTTTCAAAAAAAAGTTTACCAATTTAAGAAAACCAATTCTTCTTGAACATTTATTGAGAGAAAATATTAATTTATTAATCAATAATTAAATAGTAGTTTAAAATTAAATAGTTTTAAATATATCTAGAAATATACATTTTAATATACTTTTCACACAATAAATGTCGTCCTGAGCCCTTTGACGAAAGGGAACCGGGAAAATATGCTTTCTAGTGTGCCTGATCGTCAAGCGCTTTAACTTAAGTGACGGAAAAAAAAAAAAAATGAAAAAAAAAAAAAAAAAAAAAAAAAAAACTACAATACCTACAGGGCTAAAATAATACATTTATGGTAATATCATGTTAAATTGTAATTTTGTAATTTTTTAAAAATAAAAAATAAAAAAAAATAAAAAAAATTAACCCTAGCAATCTATAGTAATATGATTAGAAAGCCTACTTAGAGACCTTTTTTTATTGATTTTTCGTTAAAATAAATAGACTTTCTATTAAATTTGCCTTTTTTTAACTAAAGAATACCCCAAGGCGTAATACCGCACTGATGGCAGGAGTTGGGGGGGTCTCTTCGGCCTTCCGGGGAACTTACGGCGGGGTAGGACTAATTCGCCCCCCTCCGGGGGAGGGCCGAACCGCTCTCCTACTACTTTGGGTGTCGCGGGGGTTCCTTCCGCCCCTCCCCTACGGGGTTGGGAAAACGAAACGTCCCCCCTTGTGTTCCCGTCGGCTCTCGAGCCCCCTACATTGCCCGGTGTAAATAGACCTTTTACAAATCAGAATATATATATTTTATACTTTATGTTCTCCAGCTCCCCCCCCAACAGAAAAAATAGCCCAATTTTTGTTTAATATTTTTTTTTTTTTTACATTTTTCTCCTAACTAAAATTTTACAAGATTTCCAAAAATGTATTCTGTTTAACTTTGGCTGTTTGTGTTGGCGATACTTTGATAGTTTGTTTGTTTTTTTTCTTTTTTCTTTTTAAAGTTTCCACAGTAAAATTTTTGCCAGGATTCCAACAAATGTATTCCTTTTCCCTGTAGCTATTGTAGTTTTTGAGAATATGGATTTAGTGGTCTCTTCTTATACTTATATATAGTAGCTATAAATTATATAATTATATATATTATTATATATATATATATATAGTATTATATACTATATATATACTATATAGTATAGTATACTATTATATATATATAGGTAATTATACTATATATATAATCATTATCTTATTATACTATACTACTATATAGTCTACGCGCTATATATATATATTATATAGGTTATATTATATCATTTTTAAGCTTCACACTGTAAATATATTTTATAAAAAACTAACTTGTCCGAAATGCATAAATTGCTTTTTCATAAAAATAAAATGTCGTGACGAAATAAAAAAGGGCCTTTTTTCCAGGGTATTATATATATATAATATATATTATATATATATATTATATAATATATATATATACTATATATATATATATATTACTCATATATTATATATATATACTTATATACGCCCCTGATATATGTCCTATAAGCCCATGTTTCGCATTCATATAGCATTTATATATATATATATATATATATATATTTATAATATATATATACTATAATATATATATATATATTAGTATATATATATATATATTATATATATAATATATATATATATATATATATATATATATATATATATATATATATATTATATTATATATATATAATATAATATAATATATATATATGTTGTTATGTTATATGTTAGATGAACCGAATATTTCCGCTCGCATCTGAGAATGTGAATTTTCGTAATTTTTTCAATATTCATATTGATATTCGCGAATATTAAATATAAATATTCACATTCGCATTCTATTTGCATTTGCATTCGCATTCGCATTCGCATTTGCAGTCGAACCCGTGTGAATGCTAATCTAAACTGTCCGATGGCACGTTTTAGGAAATGTATCAACTTTTGTGGCAAGTTGCCTATCTGGAATGAATTGACTAATTCCGTCTTGAAGTGGATGCAGCAATTTAAGTCACACTCGAAGTTTAACAATATTGAAAGACTTGTATTACTTCGATATTGTATCCAATGACATCTCAAAGTGTATACTTTGCAATCGTAATTATTCTCAGAAAGGAAGAGCCAAATCTGGGTTAAGAAATTATGTAATTTATAAGAAGAAAACAGAAGGAAGAGGTACTAAAGAAAGCGAGTAAATGAGGAAAAATGATCTCCAAGAAGAAGCTTTAAGAATGAAGCAGATTAATCTTGAAGCACGTATAGAAAATACAGCAATATGGAACGCTATAAACGAAAAAAACTCAAAGGATAGCTAGTAAATTTGCAGAAATGTTAGAAATGAATGATCTTCGGTTTTCTCACGTTGAAGTTCTTGGCTTTGTAAGGCTAAGGAAAGTAGCGTCCACTTCTATCCACTAATATCCACTAAGTCCAAATAAATACTACAGAGATAATTGTTTGAGAAAATGTATGAATGCCTTAAAACTAAAGTTTCAGAATTAAAACTTTACCAAACAATCATCCAAGTTAGCTTTTTCCACCAACGATACTCAGTCAAGAGTTTCTTTGTTCTCTCTGATTAGTCATGCTTTAGAGAAGAGCTTCAAACATCAAAATTTTGTGTTGTACGCTGAACAACTCACTGAACGTCACACGAGTGAATATCTCAATGACGAACTTAATGGAATGTTGGCGAGATGGAACCTATCTTCACTGTGTCTTGAGATGCGCCTCTGTCAATGGAAAGAAAGCCCCTGTTAAAGTTTTAGGATCCTGCTTAGGGTGTCTTAGAGAGTTCGTGAACCCATACAAACATGGTATTTTTATTGCTAGTGGTGTCACCTCGTTGTAGACGAGGTTATGCAACCTTACACTCCCGTAAGTGTGTGCCACCCCAGCCGAGTTGTTGTTTTTTTTATTTCTTATGGCCTTATATAATGCTAAGCTTTTGGTGCTAAACGAAGGGTTAAGATTTTGTAATGGTTTTTCGGCACTTTTGTAGACGAAGGTGGAATCCAAGTCATGTCGGCCATTGACTTGGGAATTCCATTACATCGTTAGATTTGACACTTGATTTGCCAAATTAGGGGTTTCCAGGGTCGGAGAACCCGTTTGCGAGGTCGACGATGCGTTTGGGGCTTAGCCCTAACGCCGAGACACCGCACCTCATTCCTATGTACCACAGGCTCACCGCCACCGTCCAGCGCCCTGACGCCGCGCCGGTTAACCACACACTATATATACATACTTATATACTAATAATATATCTATATATATATATATATATAATATATATAGACATAAGTTACTAGTACTTTATGTTTGCTTTCTACCTTAGTTAGAATGTTTCGGCTCTGTAGTATCTATACTATATTACTATACTATATATTATATACTGTTTATATAATATATTTTGATATAATTATATATAGGGAAAGATGTATTTCTTTAACAGCAAAAATTTTCTTCAATTCCTTTCTCATATCTCAAAAACTACAATAGCTACAGGGAAAAGGAATACATTGCTGAAATGCTGGTCAATTTAGTTGGGAAAATGTTTAAAAAAAAAAAAAAATTATCTCAAAACTTTTCGCAGCGAAAAAGAATACATTTTTTGGAATCCTTTGGTAAAATTTTAGATATGAAAATGTAAAAAAAAATAAAAAATAAAAAAATTATTGTTAATAATTACATCAGTAATATGATTAGAGAGCCTAATTTACAGACCTTTTATTGGTTACTCGTTAAAATAAAATAGGACTTTCTATTAAATTTTGCTTTTTTTTTTTACTAAAGAACCTTTTTCCCCAACGGTATACCGCCCCGATGGCAGGAGTCGGGAGTCTTCTCGGCCTTCCGCGGGGGAACTACGGGTGTCACATTTCCCCCTCCGGGGGATGGGTCTCCGAAACCCCCGGCTCTTTGGTATTTGGGTGTGTCGCGGGGGTTCCTCCGCCCTCCCCTATGGGGTATTGGAAAACGTCCCCCCCTGGTTCCCCGTCGGCTCGAGCCCCCTACATTGCCGTGTTAATTACCTTTACAAATAATATATATATATATATATATATATATATATAATCATATATATATATATAGTAATAGTATATATATATAATATATAAATATTATATATATAATATAATATTATATATATATTATATATATTAGTGTTGTGACTCCTAAACAAAAAATAGCCAATATTTTTATTTTTATTTATTTACTATTATTTATTTTTTTACATTTTCCTAACTAAAATTTTACAAGGATTTCCAAAATTATTTCCTTTCGCTGTAGCTATTTGTAGTTTTTGAGATATGTTTTTTTATTTTATTTATTATCTATTTTTTTTTTTTTTTTTTTTTTTTTTTTTTTTTTGACATTTTCCGCACTAAAATTGGACCAGCATTTCCAGCAATGTATTCCTTTTCCCAGTAGCTATTGCAGTTTTTGTGCCATTAATTTTAAAAAAATGACATTTTGCTGTTAATGAAAATACATATAAGCCATAATATATATATATATAAATATATATATTATAGTATATATATATATATATTATATATAATAGTATATATATATATATTATATATATATAATATATATATATATATATATATATATACATATATATATATAATTATATATATAAATATATATATATATAATATAATAATATATATATATATATATATATATAATATTATATGGGCTAATGAGTGACGGGGTTAGGGTTCGAATTTTTATTCTTGATTGGATTTCTTTCAAATTTGGTATTTTTATTGCGGATAATGCTACCTCGGGCTTCTTTCACACCGCTGCAGCCCCCGTAGGGGGTGCTGAGCCTCAAAACTTTGGTTATTGACATATAGTTAGATGGAAAATTAGCAGCCGACATGCTTCTGAGTCGGATTCCTGAGTAGTTCATTGATACGGATCACTATATCGGAGTTTGAAATCTAGATTTATAAATATATAATAGTGCATGTGGGTATCTTTCCCTATGTTTACAGTGCCAGTAGAAATTAATTTTAGAGGGGTTTCCAGGGAGCAGCCCACTGGGTAATGCAATATTCTCTTTTCTACGCTTTATTCCTTACACTTTTAATAATTTGATTATACAATCCACAATAAGAATACAAAGTTTGAAAGAAACACGATCAATAATAAATTTAATCATTCCCTTTGTCACTCATTACCATATATATATCATATTATATATATAATATAGTATATATATATAATATATATATATATATAAATAATATATATATATATATTAATATATTTTATATATATATATAATATATATATATAATATATATATATATAATATATTAGTGATGGGACGATTAAATTTTTTTATCGTCATCGTCATTGGCAAAAATCGGCATATTTTTTTTTCCAAAATCGTCATCGTCATCGTCATCGTCACGTGCAATTTTTTGCCGATTATTTTGCCGATTAATGAACAAATATAAGAATTTTGGATAATTATTTAAAACTTCAAAAATTTAGACATATATATGTGCTATAAGAAATTTATATTTTATATATATATTATATATATTATATATATATATATATTATATATATATATATATAAACAGCGCAGGGCGAAGAGGACGCGGGGATCTGGATGGTGTGATGCGGTGTGGTGCGGTGCGCTGGACGTTAGGACTAAGCCTCAAACGCAGTCGTCGACCTCGGGAATGGGTCTCCGACCATGGAAATCCCTAATTTGGCACATCAAGTGTCAAAATCTAACGATGTAATGGAAATTCTCAAGTCAAACGGCCAACATGACTTGGATTTCCCCTCGTCTCAAAAGGGCCGAACCATAAAAATCTTAACCCTTCCCCTAGCACCAAAAGCTTAGCATTATATAAGGCCATAGCCCCCAAAAAAAACAACTTAGAGGGGGCGACACCTCTTTAAGGGGGTGCAGGGTTATGTAACTTCGTCAACGAAGAGGTGACAAAACCAACAATATAAACACCATGTGGGTAGGGAATACGACCTATCTAACACATCCATAAGGGGGGGCTGAAAATAGTAACATTCAGAGCTATCTAACACACCCTAAAAGGATGGAAAAAAATACAATTTTAAGAGGGGGGCAGCCGCCTGCGGGGAGCTACATCCATATGTAACCTCATCTACGACGATGTGACAACACCACCTATATAGTTACCAAGCTTCAAGGGAACATGAGCTCTCTAACAACCCCTAAAGGGGGCTGAAAATAACAACTTTAATGCGTTTGCATCCCCTACTAGCCAGGGATTCGTAACCTCTTCTACAACGAGGTTACGTCATCATAAGTGAGGGTACCAAGTTTCAAACGAATACGAGCTCTCTAACATCCCCTAAAATGAGCTGGAAATATATTATAAAACATATACCAATTCCTTTCCCCAGCTAATTTGGTCTATCTCTAATACACTATATAATAAGCTTTAATAAATGCTATCATTTACTACAATCAAAACACCATACGATATTACTATCAATACATATCACAACTTTGACTTTCTCTGCTTACAACTAAATATTATACTGTATAAAAAATTTATTTTTCATTATATAAAATATTCTTTAAGTACATCGAAAAATTAAAAAATTTAATTTAAAGGAAAATATGCGCAAAAGTAGATATACTTCCGCATAAGAACAAATATTAATATAAATTTTTTCAAAAAGCACAAAGTAAAAAAAATAATAAAAATGAAAATGCAAAAGTAAAAGTTGGCAAATTTGGACTTGAAAAGGCCAATATGACAACCCTGAATCTGACAACGACTCGCATACACCCTCTGAAATGTTGTTTTCAGATGGTTAATACTTTCTAGTTTGAAAAAAGGTCACATTGTACTGCACTTGTTCCTATTATTTTCCTGTTATTGCTTTAATATTCATAAAAAATTTGAACGTCCTCTTTCGAACCAAAAAAACTTGGGCGGAAGCACCTGATTTGGGAACCAGTGGCCCGGATCACCAATTACTTCAGCGAAACTAAAGTCATCAGAAATGTGACATTTCAAATTATATATATATATATATATATATATATATATATATATATATATATATTTATTATAATATATATATATTATATTATATATATATATATATATTATATATATATATATATATATATATACTCTATATATATAATATATATATATATATATATATATATATATATATATATATAAAATATTTTGAAGGGAAAAGGTTCAACATAACACTCACCAAAAGGAGAAAAAAAAATTACTGATCAAAGGCCGAGAAGTTCCTTAATATGGCATTTGAAAGCAAGTAAATTAGAGTAAGTATACGAAAAAAAGAAAAAGGAAGTGTGTTCCAGATAATACCGGTAGATAACAAATGCTCAGGGGAGTATGAAAGTCAGGATTATAGAGTTGAAACAGAAAAGTAGGAGAATATGCGAAAAGTCCAATCAAATGAATTCTCCTCAAAGTAGGGTTATTGCTACAAACAGTTTAGAAGAAGAGTGTCGTATTTCAATCTAAGAGATTTATCACTTCCGAAATTTGTTTACCTGCCTATTGGCTTATTTTTATCCAAATTTTGCAAGTAGGATTACAAAGTCATTAAGTTATCAATAACGATTATAATGTCTCCTATAGAATATGAAGTAAATATCACCTGCTTAAGATTAACTGCCATTGTGGAATCTAAACATGCAAACATTTGATCACATACCATTAAGTAACTCGTCGGGCGTGTGAGTGTAAGCTGTTCTCTTCTTGTCTCCGTCTTGCTCAGAAATAAAAATTGAGCACACCCCCTCTTAGATTGGGACTCTGCCCGTGAACGGTGGTATTAACAAAAAAAAATAAATAAAAAATAATTCCATTGCATTGAAAACTACATTATCACAAGCACAGTTTTTCACATGTATGAGTTGGGTTGGCCGAGCATTGGAATTTTCCGCATCGGACAGCAACAGAGAGAGCGCACCGCACCGTACCACACCACACCCGAAGAATCGATTAACCTTACATAAAAGTATTTGACCTCGAAAAATATTCACTTTAGCCCACGACTCTGGCTAATTAAATGATGCGA
>JABUQX010005759.1:40000-42500 GCA_015478945.1 Trachelipus rathkii
ATATATATATATATATATATATATATATATATATATATGTATTACATATATATATATATATATATATTATGTGTATATATATATATATATTTTTTTATATATTATATTTTTATTTTTATATATATATATATATATATATATATATATATATATATATATATATATGCAAGTTTTCATAAAGTACTTGTACTTGTACTTGTACTTGATACCATGTACTTGTACTTGAACAAATTCTATTGTACTTGTACTCTAAAATTTCTGTAATTTCAAATTCTGTACTTGAAAAATGTACTTGAACCCAACCCTGATATATATAGCAGAGCAGCATATATATATATGTTATATATATATATATATATATATATATATATATATATATATATATATATATAATAATTTCTTTATTTATAAATATTTATATATATATAAAAAAAGCTATATGTGTGAAACTTGTTAGATGAAATATGAGATTGTATAAGAGTTTGCCTTCTTTACTCTTATTATTTTGTAACCTCCTTTTACAAAAGTCTACTAACAGACCAACCAACAAATCAGGGAGGATAGTTTAACAAACTCAGCCATCACGAAGCAGTCCCATCTAAGCATTTGAAATAGGTCTGATTTCAGACGAAAGCTATTGCTAGGACTTGTTTTTTAAAATTTTAATGTATGTAAATAAAGTTTTAAAGTGATGTGTAAAGATTAAAAAATTAAAATGTATGCAATTTCCATAAATCCAAGGGTTTTTTTCACATAGATAAATATACAGAGCGGAAAGGGAGCTTGTATTCCACAAGTATATATATATATATACTATGGTTGCTGGTTGAGCATATATAGCAGCATATATATAGGTTATATATATATATATATATATATATATATATATATATATATATATATATATATATATATATATATATATATATATATATATATATTAGAGATGGGCCGAATATGTATTTTTCAATATTCGCCAATGTGAATATTAAGGGTATAATTTATTTTCAATATTCGCGAATACGACTGTTAATGTGAATATATTTTCTTAATATTCGCAAATGAGAATAATTTTTCTTAATATTCATGAATTCGAATAGGAATGCGAATATTACATATTGTCAATAATATTCCAATTTTTATACTAGGTATGACGTGGAATATTTGCTTCTGTTTTAAGTGTTCACTCTTAACACGCATCCCAAGAGTGAACACGCATCCCAACAACTTCGTTTCCACACCCAACCTCCGCCCTTTGAAAGAGTAAAACCACTTAATTTATAGAGCTGCTCTATGGTTGATATCATAATCAATATTTGAAATAAACTATTGAAAGGTTATACTTTGGAAATAACAATTTTCAGCTTTTCCTGAGCATTTAATCTACTAGGTTTTACATCATAGATGCCAGTCAGACAGCTGACCATCTTCAACATTACTACTTTACTTGAATATAGAATTGCATTCATGACGTCGGTGACAGTGGTGCTTGCGGAAGGTTTGGAAGCAACGTTTGCTGTTCTTGTTTTCCTGAACTATTTCAGACTTGTATTTTTGAATTTCTTCAAATTTAACTCTCTCCGTAAAAAATAAGAGAAAAATTTTGATTGTTTTGTTTAGGGTCTAAAAACGTAGCTATGGAATATAAGTCGCTACTCTCTCTCTCTCTCTCTCTCTCTCTCTCTCTCTCTCTCTCTCTCTCTCTCTCTCTCTCTCTCTCTCTCTCTCTCTCTCTCTCTCTCTCTCTCTCTCTCTCTCTTCTTCTTTTTCTCTCTCTCTCTCTCTCTCTCTCTCTCTCTCTCTCTCTCTCTCTCTCTCTCTCTCTGAAAGCGAACCTTTTGCTAATTTCTCTCAATATCGTCACTCTCATCATTTTAATTCCTTGACTGTCATATTCTGAGGATCCTAATACTCTTTTTAATGTGGTTACAAAAGGATGGCAAGTTTTTTGCTGATTATCATGGTGATATCTTCAAATGGTTAGAGTACTATGATACAATTGGCTAGAATTGAATTGTCATGGGATTTTAAAACATTAATTTTATCATTAAAGCTGCCGTACATACAGAGAGATTCATTAAGTTCTTGCACCTATCATGATTTGCAGAGTATTGTTCCAGCTCGTGGTAACGTCATATATTATTGAAAGTTCTGGAACGTTAATTCTGGTCTGTATTTTCTTAGATTCTTCTTGATCTGCCCAATGATTAAAGTGTGCCAAAATTGACCAATATTTTGAGAGATATTCGCTGACTGTTGTTTGAAATTTACATTTCTAATGTTGATGGCTGACGGAGTTTGTGTTATTCACTACACCAGCATCTCTCTTGACGCAGTGACCATCATCTGAAAACAGGTTCTATTTCGTCACATTCCGTTAAGCACGACACTGAGATCTTCACCCGTGTAACGTTCAACGAGTTGTTCAGCGCACAAGACAAATTTTGGCGCTCGAAATAATTGTCTAAAGCATGACTAGTCAGGGAGAACAAAGAAACTG
>JABUQX010005759.1:47500-55000 GCA_015478945.1 Trachelipus rathkii
ATCATCATCATCATCATCATCATCATCATCATCATCATCATCATCATCATCATCATCATCATCACCCACCTTCTTTCCCCAAGACTGGGGTGAGGTATGAGTAACATGCACCAACAGAAAAAGTAAGCAAAGAATAAATATGACGCAAGTCGAAACGAAAGTTCAACCTTATCATTATACTTTTTAGTAAGAAGTCGCAGGCAGAAAATCCACACTAGAGCTTCACGGGACCGCGACGAACCCTCACTATCTCATCTCGTCAATGTAGGGTTCATCCCTTGGCCCAGGTGGGTCACATCCATACCCCCCTCACAAAACCTCGCTATTCACTCTTATTATGCACCTTCTTCTCACCTCTGCCAAACTCATATTCCTCTCCTCCAGGCATTCCTTTACTGATCTCATCATCCACTTTTTTCTTCGGTCTCCCAGCCGGTCGCTCCCAGCAGACTCACCACTATATATCCGCTTAACCAACCGACTATCATCCATCCTTTTCACATGACCAAACCATCTCAACGTAATTTCATTTATTCCCTCATTTACATCTTTCTTCACACCACCCAACTCTCTAATACGTTCATTCCTCATTTTATCAATTCTTCTCACACCTAACACGCCCTAAAGGTTATATATATATATATATATATTATATAGTTATATATATATATATATATATGTATATATATATATATATATATATATATATATATATATATATATATATATATATATATATATATATATATATATACCATCTTACAGGTAGCGCTTTCGCTCTGTCAGCTGGACCAGCATCTTCTTCCTTCTGGCCCTGCAAAACTCTTGATCCTAGAGCACTCTGAGAAACTATTTCTCGGCGCAGTGGTTTCTGGATGCTAGTCTTTGAGTTATACACTCAGGTAGGGTTTCACCCTTCAATGGAGCTAGCATCTTCTTCCATCTGGCCTCGAAACTCGTTCTCCCAGAGCCCTCCAGAAAGATCGTGTTTCTAAGCGCATAAGATTCCAATGCTGGGCCAGGAGTAATACAAGCAGAAAAGTAAAGGGCCGGGTTGCTAGCCCTGTCGCCCGTGTAAATATATATATATATATATATTTCAGTATCAATAGCATAGTATATATATATATATATATATATATATATATATATATATATATATATATATATATATATATATATATATATATATATATATATATATATATATATATATATATATATATATATATTTATTTCTACTTAATGCAATTGACTTGTTCTTAGGGAACCTCAATTTAATATAGAAAAGGAAGATGAAACACCACGACAATGTCATTGTTTATTTGAACGTTTCGTGCTCTTCTGGGCACATCATCTGCACTATCAAAATTTCAATAAAATAAAAACAAAACAAAAAAGAAAAATTAAAAATTAAAAATTAAAAGTTAAAAAATTAAAAGAATTAAAAATTACAAATTATAACCTAGTTTTACTAACCTTCGAAGTCAGAAGACAAAGTGAAAAATATATTAGCTATGATCTCTATTTATACTAAATTTATCAAGAATTAGTTGGTTGAAAAAAAAACCCATAAAAATTATAATTTGTAACAGTATTGTACTGTTTAAGGAATATTTATTAACAAAATTAAAATAAAATTAAAATAAATGAAGTTTAACTGAGGATTGGTCGGAGTTAAGTTCCGGCTTTAAGCTATTGATATAAAGACTTTCCATGATTTTTCTATCATTCACATCAGAGACCGAGGCGAGAATCGAAAAGCTGGTAGAGGCGATACGGTGGTCCTTTTCATGAGCATGTCCACGAATCGATGAGAACTCAGGTGCTGAGAGCCAGGGATGGCAATTTTGGTGATTTTTTTGATTTTTTTAAAAAAAATCAATTTGTGATTTTTTTGATTTTTTGGATTCGTAAAGTCACGCAGCTTGCAAGTTACAAATTATATATCGCGTGACGTTACGAGGCGAGAATCGAAAAGCTGGTAGAGGCGATACGATGGTCCTTTTCATGAGCATGTCCACGAATCGATGAGAACTCAGGTGTTGAGAGCGGCAACTCAGTACGATAAGAGACTCCCCTGTGTTTTGCAATTCTGATCTGAAGTTGCAGGCCAGTTTGGCCTACATAGCAAGCATTACAGCATGCACATTTGTACAAATATACCACAGAAGAGCGTAAACCAAGAGGAATCTGGTCTTTGCATCTAAAAAAGTTACCCAGTTTAAAATTATTAGTTGGAACAAAAATAAATGAGGCAAATGGAAAGTGTTTCATTAAAACCGAATTGAGAGACTTTATCAGGGAATCTGCATACCGTCCAGTATAGGGAATTTTTAAATAGATTTTCTGTTTAAGAACTTCAGAGACAGGGATGCTAGGTTGATGACTGCTTCTTGATTTTCAATACTAGAGAACAGGCCGCATTATTTTTGGGTTTTCTTAATGAACAACATAGGTGTATAAAATTTACCATGGAGGGCGAGCATGATGACTTCTTGCCTTTTTTGGATGTGGGTGTTACTAGACGGAATGGATCCTTTATTACCAATATTTATCGTAAGCCTACCTCAACCTTAATGAGCACTCATTTTTTTGGTTTTATGCCAAATAAGTTTAAGCTATCAGGTCTCTCAAGCAGAATTTATCGAGCATTTAGAATTTGCTCATCTTGGGTGTCCTTTCACGATGAGATACAATATTTACGTAAGTTAGTTAATTTCAATTGTTTTCCAATGGATTTGTTTGATAAGATTCTTTTTATTTTTTTAGAAAATCACTTTAGACCTAGCATCCCTGTCTCTGACGTTCCTAAACAGAAAATCTATTTAAAAATCCCCTATACTGGACGGTATGCTGATTCCCTGATAAAGTCTCTCAATTCGGTTTTAATGAAACACTTTCCATTTGCCTCATTTATTTTTGTTCCAACTAATAATTTTAAACTGGGTAACTTTTTTAGATGCAAGGACCGGATTCCTCTTGGTTTGCGCTCTTCTGTGGTATATTTGTACAAATGTGCATGCTGTAATGCTTGCTATGTAGGCCAAACTGGCCTGCAACTTCAGATCAGAATTGCAAAACACAGGGGAGTCTCTTATCGTACTGAGTTGCCGCTCTCAGCACCTGAGTTCTCATCGATTCGTGGACATGCTCATGAAAAGGACCACCGTATCGCCTCTACCAGCTTTTCGATTCTCGCCTCGGTCTCTGATGTGAATGATAGAAAAATCATGGAAAGTCTTTATATCAATAGCTTAAAGCCGGAGCTTAACTCTGACCAATCCTCAGTTAAACTTCATTTACTTTAATTTTGTTAATAAATATTCCTTAAACAGTACAATACTGTTACAAATTATAATTTTTATGTTTTTTTTTTTTCAACCAACTAATTCTTGATAAATTTAGTATAAATAGAGATCATAATTAATATATTTTTCACTTTGTCTTTGGCTTCTGACTTCGAAGGTTAGTAAAACTAGGTTATAATTTGTAATTTTTAATTCTTTTAATTTTTTAATTTTTAATTTTTTAACTTGTTTTTTGTTTGTGTTTTTTTTTGTGTTTTTTATTTTTATTGTAATTTTTGATAGTGCTGATGATGTGCCCAGAAGAGCACGAAACGTTCAAATAAACAATGACATTGTCGTGGTGTTTCGTCTTCCTTTTCTATATATATATATATATATATATATATATATATATATATATATATATATATATATATATATATATATATATATATATATATATATATATATATATATATATATATATATATATATATATATATATATATATATATTGGCTTTCCCTGATTCGCCACACAAAACAAAATCATGAGCATTCAATAAGCAGGGCACCCTCCACTCTCTTCCATTCTCCATCAGTCTAGCACTTTCTTCTACCACCCCTGCCTTGAATTCTTTCATATCCAAACCCAGTGAATCCCAATCTCGCCTCCATTATTATTGGGTTTTGCTAGTAATTCCATCTATACTCGCAAATTTACCATTCTTCAACTTTCTCATTCTACCTATTACCTACTAATTATCTCACCCTCAAAATACCTTCTTCTTGCACCATCAAACCCATGCACACTCGCTATCACCTCTTCATCACTGCCAATGTAATGCAGATTTTCGAAGCGTTCCCTCCACACTCTCCTCATCTCGCATCAATTTCATCAGTCACGAAAGTACCATCTTTATTCATTATTCTATGAAGATTTATCTTATTCTCTTTCTCAATCTTTCGTATTTCCTTCCAGAAGAGGTTCCTATTCCCTTGTAAGTCCCCACTCATCCTCCTTCCAAACTGTTCATTTACCTCTCTTTTTCCTCCTACTTATGCAAATTTTAGTCATCCTTTTTCCTACTTATATGTTTCTATACACCATTGTTTTGAGACCTCATCATTGGCTTTTAACACGTTCAACTTCGCCTTTTTTTACTTTTAACCGCTTGCATCACCTCTTCATTCCTCCACTCACTATTGACATTCTTACTTCCTACCTTAGCACATTTCAATACTTCACTTGTACTATTAACACAGGCTTACTCATTTGTGTTCAGATTTGTTCAGTTTCATCTTGTTCACATTCAACTGATTATTTGCAAGTACTCTCACATATTTTTATTAAAACATTGTTCACTTAACTTCTCACTCTTAATTCTTCCTACTTCCTTCCTTATCACCTTCCTCTCCATTGATGCCCATACTGACTTAATCTTACATAAAACAACATAATGATCTGATATTCCCATTCCCAACCCCTTCACTGATTTAACTTCCATCACATACTTCAACATTCCTACTTCACCAACACAAAATTAATCATGCTTTCACTTCGATGCTATCTTTACCTACCCCAACTCTCGTATACTTATGTATATTGTTATGCCCTAAGAATGTATTACTTACCCACATACCTCTCTTCTCTCAGAAATCAATCACCTTCCTACCATTCTCATTTTCTCCCGCAACCCCAAAGACAACAGTTATACCATTCCTTTTTAGATCACCTATCCAACCACTTAAGTTGCCCAACACAATCAATACTCATTCCATCCATAACATTATTTTTAGATTATCTTAGAAAGTCACACTCTCCTCAGCATCACCCTCAGATGGGCCATACGTTACAACCACACATATCTTGACCTCCTCAAACTTAAATTTAATCACTAGAATTCTAGTAGTCACACAAACAAAATACACCATAGCTCTCTGCCACAGGTCACTCATCAGAATTGCAACTCCTTCTCTCTCCCTCCAACACACACACACACACATTTTACTCCATACCACTCGTTTTTACCTCTTCCTTTCATCTTTGTTTCGGTCACAGCAAGTAAATCAAATTTACCCTCTCTAAATTCATCCATCACCTCTCTCCTCTTCTCCTCACCATTTACTCCTTAACATTCCAAGTACCCAGAGGATTCATACAATTCAGCCGGAAGACACAATCATTCCTAGGGTATAAATAAGCGGTAGCGGATCCCTAATCCAACTACCACTGTCCCTATAGTAGCCTTCTACGACACACAAAACATAAGCTGTAGGAACTCTTTCTACCCCACACACACACAGATATATGAAAATAAGGTGCTGTCTATAATAGTAATAGTGTTTTATGTTCTGTATGTGATACGGAGTGTCTACTCCTGTGTATGAAGAGTGCGAATATGAGCGCAATAGGGGCTAACCATTGGGCATTGGAATGTCATGGAATGTACCCTACACCCCAAATGTCCAATGGGAGTTAATGGAAGTTAATCTCATCATACTTGAGATAGCTATATATATATATATATATATATATATATATATATATATATATATATATATATATATATATATATATATATATATATATATATATATATATATATATATATATATATATATATATATATTATTATATATATATATATATATATTATATATATTATATATACATATATATATATATAGGGTATATATATATATATTTATATATATATATATATATATATATATATTATTATATTATTATATATATATATATATATTATATTATTATTATTATTATATATTATTTATATATATATATATATATATATAGGTATATATATATATATATATATATATATATATATATATATATATATTATTGTTATTATAGTTATTATATATATACATTTATATATATAAATATATATATATATATATATATATATATATATATATAAGGTATATATATATATATATATATATATATATATATATATATATATATATATATATATATATATTACTATAGATATATATATATATATATATATATATATATTATATATTTATATATATATATATATATATATATATATATATATATATATATATATATATATATATATATATATATATATATATATATATATATATATATATATATATATATATATATATTATATATATATATTACATATATATAAAGTTGTTATTATTATGTTATTATATAGCATATATATATATATTATTGTTGGTTATATATATATATATATATATATATATATATATAAATATAAATGTTATTTTATATATATATAAAGCTCTATATATATACATATATTTTTTAAATTCTGTATGTATATATATATATATATATATATATATATATATATATATATATATATATATATATATATATATATATATATATATATATTATTAAGTTATATATATATATATATCTTCAAGCAAAATTTAGGCTGCCTCAAAACTGACATGTAAACACAAAACGCATAAACTAATATTTATTTACATGTGTGTGTGTTTGTGTGTGTGTGCGTGCGTGTGTGTTTTTGAAGTGAAAAATAGTTAGATCAATAGTGATAACTTTTATTGGTTACGCCCTTCTGCCAACTTAATATTTTATCAGATCATTTTGATTAGGAGTCATTCATCATCTAAAATAACATCGAATGATTGATAAAAAAAGGGCGAAAAAAAAATGCAAGCAAAAGATATACGAGAAGCTTAATAATAATAATAATAATAATAATAATAATAATAATAATAATAAAATAATAATAATATAATAATAATAATAATAATAATAATTAATATAATAATAAATTAAAAATAACAAATAATCCAAAAGAGTAATAATAATATAATAATAATAATAATTAATAATAATATAACAGAAGAATAATAATAATAATAATAATAATAATAATAATAATAATAATAATAATAATAATAATAATAATAATAATAATAATAATAATAATAATAATAATAAATAATAATAATAATAATAATAATAATAATAATAATAATAATAATAATAATAATAATAATTATAAAACGTACTAAATCGAAAGCTACTAATGACACTCATTTTTCAAATATGGCCGCCAAAGTGTGGCACTATTTGAGTGGATTGTTACGTAAGTTGATAAAATTCAGAGAGAGAGAGAGAGAGAGAGAGAGAGAGAGAGAGAGAGA
>JABUQX010005760.1:0-2500 GCA_015478945.1 Trachelipus rathkii
GTTGTGCTTCGTTCGGTTCCCCTCAGATTGGGTGTTTAACCGTTTTCGCATTTATCGTGTAAACGCTTTCGCGTTGCGCCGCTTCATCGAGCTTCTTTCCCAGAAGAGCTTCTATTCCCTTGTAAGTCCCATTTTCATCCTCTTTCCAAACTGTTCATTTACTTCTCTTACATATGCATCTTTTAGTATTCCTTTTTCCTCCTTATATAATTCCAAACATCTTTCTTTTGAGACCTGATCATTGGCTTTTGGCACATTAAACCACTGTTCTTACTTTTTAACCGCTCGCATCACCTCTTCATTCCACCACTCACTGCTAACATTCTTACTTCCTACTTTAGCACACCGCATCTACTTATATATATATATATATATATATATATATATATAAATATATATATATATATATAACATATATATATATATATATATATATATATATATATTAATATATATATATAGACCAGCATCCCAAGAGTTCAGGCATGCAACTAGAAAACTATAACATCTACACGAAAATAAATATTTTTATTAATCAGGAGACATTTTTACCGCAGAAATTAAAAAAAAAATTAATTTAATCTAATATTTATTAATAACTCCATATTAATATTAGTAAAAAGTGCAGGCTCTGATCGACTTGAAAGACCTTGAAAGCTCCAGTCTCGAGAGAAAAGTTGCCAAATGTCGCTTTATAATATAATTTGAGAAAATATTATTTTTTTCTTTTTATATCCTTCTTAGGGGGTTCGAGCCGACGGAGGGACAGAGGGGGGGACTTCCTAGTAGGCCGAAAAACCCCGACTCTCTCTACCGTTCTTGTTTACCCGTGGGTATTTGTCCGTTTTAAAAAAGAAAAAAATTCAACATTTGGCAACTTTCCGTCATCTGTCGTAGTGAGCGGCATCATCGAATTGTCAAAAAACTGTAATATTTTCAAGATTTTCAACAATTTTAATTTTTTAAAAAGCGTTATTTTTTTTATTTTTTTTTAATTTCTGCGGTAAAAATGTCTCCTGATTAATAAAATGATATTTATTTTCGTGTAGCTGTTATAGTTTTCTATTTACATGCCTGAACTTTTAGGGATGCTGATATATATATATATATATATATATATATATATATATATATATATATATATATATATATATATATATATATATATATATATATATATATATATATATATATATATATATATATATGATATATATATATATATATATATATACTATATATATATATAATATATATATATATATATATATATATATATATATATATATATATATAACATATATATATATATATATATATATACTCTTCTTACTCTATATATATATATATATATATATATATATACTCTTATATATATATATATATATACGTTCTGTGCCATTTGTGATGAAAATTATCTTCTGTTGGAGGGGGGGGGGTTAAGATTTTATTATGAATGAAAAACTTTATCTAACTTTGAGAGCTCACTTGATTCCTAATATACCTATCCCAAACACAGAAATAAAAAATTATCTTAATCCAATCAATCTTATTTCTGATCACAATATGACCGCTGAGGGCAATCTAATATCTCTATCTACCTCCTCATAATTGTAGATAAAGAATTAGATTACATTTTATCTACCTCAAATACATAGAGAGAGAGAGCAACCTATTTCTGCATCTAACTCTTTCAAAAGGTAGATAGATAGATAGATAGATAGATAGATAGATAGATAGAGAGAGTAGATAGATGAGAGAGAGAGAGAGAGAGAGAGAGAGAGAGAGAGAGAGAGAGAGAGAGAGAGAGAGAGAGATTGCTCTGTATACACCATATAAAAGTAGATACAGTGGTAGATTGTTCTCTATCTACCTCATACAGATAAAGAAAGAGATAGATTGCTCTCTATCAACTTCATTATAAATGTGGAGAGAGAACAATCTTTCTCTTTATAAACATTTTGATTATTCTAATCCTATTTGAAATTGCCAGAATGGCTTCCTTAATAGAATCCTAGCGGAGGATTTTATTCCTTCCATCCAGTTTTTGATCCTTAATTTGTCATCAGGATTGCAGTAAATTGCTTGAGAGAGCGTTTGAGAGAGAGAGAGAGAGAGAGAGAGAGAGAGAGAGAGAGAGAGAGAGAGAGATGTTATTTCGAAGGAACACGAGACCAAGCCCATTCCTTGCTTTATGAATCTATGGGCTTTGTAGCCTTTATTAATTGCTGTAGTCTTTTGTTTTCTTTATTCGCATACTCTTTTTTTATATACTGTTCATTGAGGATCATCTATCTATTGTTTTAACGCCTATCTATACTCTTATGCCAATGACTCTGCCTCGCATTGTTCTTTTTTACCTTGAAAGGGAAACTAAACCCACAGTATAGAGCAGATGCAATGGAGGTAGGGACCGACCGGGGCAGGAATTTTGCCGGGGGCCGGGGCCGGGGCCGGGGCCGGGGCCGGGGCCCGGGGCCGGGCCAGCCGGGATGCCGGG
>JABUQX010005760.1:10000-17500 GCA_015478945.1 Trachelipus rathkii
CCCTTTTATACCTATTAGTGAGAACTCGCCCAGTCAGAAAATCCACCCTAGAGCTTCACGGGACCGCGACGGACCCTCACTATGGCATCTCGCCAATGTGGGGTTCATCCCTTGGCCCAGGTGGGCCACAACCATACACCCTCACAAAACCCTGCCATTTACTCCTATTATGCACTTTTTTTCTCGCCCCTGCCAAACTCACATTTCACTCCTCCAGACATTCTTTTGCTGACTCAATCCACTTTTTCTTCGGTCTCTCAGCCAGTCGATTCCCAACACACTCACCACTATACATCCGCTTAACCAACCGACTATCATTCATTCTTTCCACACTGACCAAATCATCTCAACATACTTTCATTTATTCTCTCATTTATCCCTTTTTCACACCATACAACTCTGTAATACGTTCATTCCTCATTTTATCAATTCTTCTCACACCTAACACTCCCCTAAGATTGTCCATCTGAACACATTGTACTTTAGATCTATACCTCTTATTCCAGACCATAGTCTTACTACTATACATTAACACAGGTAACAACACACATGTAAGACCATAGCGCACTCAAGACTTGGTCTCTTACATCCTGAGATTTAGTGCACCCAGCCTCTTCCTGCAATTCACAACACCTACTACACTCCGGCATCATCCGTTCCCTTTTCGTCTAACATATATATATCCTAAATATTTAAACTCAGTCACTTGTTCCAGCTGCTCACCATCTAGCATAACTTCACACCGAGGACTGTCCTCCTCACAACCATAACCTTACTCTTATCTACGTTTACTTTCAAACCATCCTTTTACACACCCTCCAAATCTTTCTACCAATCCTCTCAAACTCTCTTCAGATTCACCTCACAAAACCATATTATATATATATATATATATATATATATATATATATATATATATATATATATATATATATATATATATATATATATATATATATATATATAATATATATATATATATATATATATATATATATATATATATATATATATATATATATACATAGGAATAGCCTGAAGGAAATTTGGAAGTTGTATAAGCAAAACGTTTATGGAGGTATAGTTCCGAGGGAGAGGAGGTCAATATTAGTACCTTTATATAAGGGTAAGGGAAAAAGAGTAACTGTAAGTATTATAGGGTAATTAGTTTGTTGAGTGTTGTAAGGAAGATATATGTTGATATTTTTGGTCGAAAGAGTGCGTCGAATGAGTGAAAGAACTAATTTGGGGAAGAATAAGGTGTGTTTAGAAGTGAGTGGTAGAGGATATGTGGATCAAATCTGTACATTGAAACAAATGATTGGGATAATGAGGAGGAGAAGAAGAATAAATTGTATTTAGGATTTATGGATTTGTAGCAGGCGACCTGTGGATTAGCTACAGGTCCATAGCGGTGTTGAGTGATATGGTGTTGGTGGTAAGCTGAATAGAATCAAAAGTATGTGTGACAATAGTGAAGCGTGTGTTAAGAATAAATAGAGTCAGTGATTATTTTAATATTAATAGGAGTGAGACAGGGATGTGGTATGTCTCTTTGCAATTCAATCTGTATATGGATGAGGTTATGAAAAATTAGAGGTAGGGGTGTGACAAGGGATAGAATTAGAATGATGGAGAATGGATGAGGGTGGAGGATTCCCTATTATATGAAGATGATTTGGTTTTGTGTGGCGAATCTGAAGGGAGTTTGAGAGGGATTGGTAGAGATTTGGTAGGGTGTGTAAAGAAAGGGTTTGAAAGTAAAAAACGTGGATAAGAGTAAGGTTATGGTTGTGAGTGAGGACAGTCCTCAGTGTGAAGTTATTTTAGATGGTGAGCAGCTGGAAAAAGTGTCTGAATTTAAATATTTAGGATATATGTTGAATGAAAGGGGAACGGATGATTGCAGAGTTTAGTAGGAAAATTGTGAATGTCACTAAGGTGTGGTGCAGTTAAATCGTTGGTGGATGTAAAGGGAACTAAGTGTTGAGTGCGCTAGGGTCTTACATAGGGTATGTTGTTACCGTGTTATTGTATGTAGTAGTGAGACTATGGTCTGGAATAAGTGGTATAGATCTAAATTACAATGTCAGATGGACAATCTTAGTGGCGTGTTAGGTGTGAAAAATGATAAAATGAATGAACGTATTAGGGTTGTTTGGTGGAGATTGGGGTAAATGAGAATAAATGAAAGTACGTTGAGATGGTTTGGTCATGTGGAAAAGGGATGGATGACAGACGGTCAGTTTAAACGGATGTATAGTGGTAAGTGTGTTGGGAATCGACCGGATGGAAGACAGAAAAAAGTGGAATGAGTCAGAAGGAATGATGAGAGAAATGTGAATTTGGCAGAGGCGAGAAGAAGGTGCATAACAGGAGTGAATGGTGGGATTTTGTGAGGTGGTAGGTATGGTTGAAGCCCACCTGGGCCAAGGAATGAACCCACATTGACGAGATGCTACGTTGAGGGTCAATCGCGGTCCCGTGAAGCTCTAGGGTGGTTGCACCCGCGGCTGCGACGCGTTCTCACTGGAGTGGTATACAGGGCGGTAAGGCTGCTTTCTTTCTATAGCTGTATTCTTCTACTATTTTTATGTTTCCAGTATATGTTACGCATGCCTCCAGTCTTGGGGAGATAAGATGGGTGGTGGTGATGATGATGATAATGATAATAATAAGTAAGAAGATTATTTGCATATATATATATATATATATATATATACTCTAACATATATATATATATATATATATATATATATATATATATATATATATATATACTCTTTTACTCTCACACGCTCTCTCTTTACTCTATATATATATATATATATATATATATATATATATATATATACAAGTTACTCATAAAATACTTGTACTTGTACTTGATACCATATACTTGTACTTGTACTTGAACAAATTCTAGAGTACTTGTACTTGTATTATTACTTGAACAATTCTAGAGTACTTGTACTTGGACTTGTACTTGAAAAAAAAAAATGTACTTAGACCCAACCCTGTTATATATATATATATATATATCATATATATATACCATATGCTTATATCTCTCTTCTCTATATATACCCGCCTGCCATACCTTATATATATATATATATATATACTCTTTCTCTCCTCATACTCTATGTATATACATATATACATATATACATATATATATATATAACATATCACTATATATATAACATATATATATATATAATAGTCAAAATGGATATATTAAATAACGCGACTGGTCAGTTACGTTTTTTGTTTTTTTTAAATATGTTTTCTAAATATATGATCCTAACAATTTATCTTCACAGGGAGCTTGGACACTTGATTAAAAATATATAGGATAGTTACGTTTTGTTTCCACGTCAAGTCACTGAAATTTTTTTTTTTTGGCAAAGAATACTAGAATTCAAACCGCAAATATGCGCTTGGGAATTCAGGTCTCTCGACGCTGGGAACGACAGGGCTGGGACTATTTTTACTCAGGGAGGGACTCCGGACCCGAAGTGCTGGTGCATTTTGGGTGTAGCAGGTTCCTCCCTTTCCCTGGATTGCTTGGAAAACTGTCCCCCTCTGTCCCCCCGTCGGCTCGAAGCCCCCTAATTTTTATTTTTATTATTTTTAATTTTTTTTATTATTATTTTATTTTGTAATAGCTTGCACGATTCCAATATATGTAATTGGTTTTTCTGTTAGTGTCGTACTTTTCGAGATATTTCATTTATGAACAAAAATATTAATTTTTTTTACACATTTGTAATAAGCTTTATACGCTGATTTCAAATATGCAGTGTTTCTGTAAGTGTCGTACTTTTCGAGATATTTCATTTTTAAAAATTTTATTGATATAAATGCTGGGATTTTTAAATAATTATTTAAAATATTTCAAACTTTTGAATCATATCCATCACCACTGAAATTCATTATTACTATGTATGGTAAAAGAAACAAAAAAAAATCAAACAAACGAATCATAAAACATATATATAGAATAATTATAGAACGTGATCAGTTGAAATTTCTTGTCTTGCGTTAGAGTCGCTTGGGTCGAATCGTGGAGTCGGTACTTTCTCTCTCTATCTATACCCTCTCTATATATATATATATATATATATATATATATATATATATATATATATATATATATATATATATATATATATATATATATATATATATATATATATATATATATATATAATTATATATCACATATATCTCTCTCTGCTATATATATATATATATAAATTTATATATATGTAAGTTTGATGACGATTATATATAATCACGGGTGTTCCCTTTCACATGATATTTTTTGATATCACTCAACCCGATAGGTACAAAGAAAATAATAAAATAATTGGAATCAGCATGAAATTTGTATGGAAAATGGGAAAAAATTATTTAAAAAATTTTTTTTTTGATATATTTAAAATTACGATAAGTACAAGAAAACTATTAGCATATTTTTAATCAACGTATGAAATTTGCATGGAAAATGGGATTTTTTGAGGCTCAGGCAGAAAGGTGAGAGAAGGTACATTCAGCATGCCGTTCCTTTTCAGTCGAGTCCACAGGTAGGCAACCTTGTTGTTTACCCGGGAGCTTCTTTAGTTAAAAGAAATAATACAGAAATTAAATAGACAACTAAAGTTTCCATTTTCCACAAATTTCTGTGCTGATTAAATATTCTTTCGTTTCGTTTTCTTCATACTGACGAAAGAATGGTTCAGTTAAGTTTCACCTATAATCACTCAATTAATCTAGTTTCACGTATTTTCTTTAATCTTTGTTTTTAGGTTAGGTTAGGTTAGGTTAGGTTAGGTTAGGTTAGGTTAGGTTAGGTTAGGTTAGGTTAGGTTAGGGTTGAGATTAGTTTGCCAACTTAGCAACAACAACATAACATAGCTTAAAACAAAAAATTAAAGAAAAATACATAACTGAAATTAGTGGTGATTCTGCTATACTCTTTCTGTATATAGCGCACCTTATACATATGTATACATATATATATATATATATATACTCTATATGTGCTCCACTCCTCACTCCTCGCTCTTATATATATATATATATATTTCGAAAAGACAGGAAGAATTATAAGACGTTTTCAAAAGATCACACGACTCTGGCATGAACCTTCCAACTGATCACGTTCTTTAATTAACCTGTAATATATATGTATAATATGTATGTATATATATATATATAATATATATAATAATAATATAATATATATATATATATATATATGCATATATATATATGTATATATATATATATAATAATAATATAATAATAATAAATAATATATATTACATATATAATATATATATATTAATATAATATATATGTATATATAATATATAATAATAATAATAATAATAATATATAATAATAATATATATATATATATATATATATAATAATAACATAACATAACTCTTCTTAATATATATATATAATAATAATATATATATATATATATATATAATAATATAATTTATATATATATAATATGTATATATGTATAATAATAATATATATAATAATAATAATAATAATAATAATAATAATAAATACTATATATATATAGTATTTCTTTCTTATATATATATATATATATATATATATATATATATAATATATTTATATATATATATATATATATATATATATATATATACTATACTACTATCTATATATATATATATATATACTATATATATATATATATATATATATATATATATAATAATAATATATATATATATATATATATATTCTCGTTTATCAACATTTATATGCTAAATAATATTTAATATTTTATAATTAGTTTTAATATTAATTAATTTATGTTTTATTTATTTATATATTAATTTAGTATTTTTATTTATGTCTGTAAACCAGGAGACCTTAGTAAATTTTTGAAAGCAAATTTTAATTAAAAGCTAAATAAATAACTCACAACTTCTCCTAAGAAGAGTCAAGAACCTGTCAGCAGAGCAAGCGCTCTTCTCCATCTTCCTCTATCCTCCAAGCTTCCTATTCTCTCAGTTTCAGCATCAACGGCATTCCATGTCTTCTCAATGAGTTCTTCACCGAAATCTCCCATCTCTTCCTAGGTCTTGCTCTTGGTCTTGTTCCCTCCGGTCTCCACTCCCATCCCTTGTCCACTCTCTCCTCCTGCATCCTCTCCAGGTGTCCCCACCATCTCAATCTGGCTGCATCCATCTTATATAATATAGCTTTCACTCCAACCTCCTCCTTATTCTTTTTTTCTTTGACTGTCTCTAATAGTCTTTCCACTATCATTCTTAAAACGTACATCTACGCCGACTGTATTTTAATATCCTCTCTTGTGGTCGTACCCCATGTCTTTGTCCCATATAGTAGAAAATCACCTTTTTCACCTCCACACTCATTTGTCTATCTTTCAGTATGGGGTACACTGCTCTTACGGCTCCCCGATACTGAGTCATCCTACTTGCTATCTTCAGTACATTTCCTCCTTCTCTTCCAAATACTCCACCCAAGTATTTACATTTCTCCACCATCTTTATCTTAGTCTCTTCCACATCCTCTCTCAACTATCCCCCTCCTTCTTCTCTACTGATCACCATGATCTCGTCTTTTTTGTGTTCATGGGCACACTGGGCACTCTAAGCCAATTCGCAAAACATGTCACCACCTCTTTCAGTCTATGTAACTCTTCGCTTCAGCACGTCAAATCATCCGCGTATGCCAGAATATCACCATCCAAATCTCCTATATCTTCTCTCACCTTTATCCCTACATCCAGAAATGCTACAAACCAAATTGGTGAAAACACGCTTCCCTGTTTGACTCCCGTTCTCACCTCACATATTCTCATATTCTGTTCATACATTACATTTACTATTCTCAAACAAACTTCCCAGGGCTCCTCTCAATTTTTTATCCACTGAATATTCCCTCTCTAGCACTCTTCACAGTCCCTCCCCAGTCACTGAATCAAAAGCTTTCCTCAGACCTATGAAAGCTATATATGCTCGTTTATTATATTCCCATGCCTTTTCTAACGCAATTCTCAAGGCGAGCAAGAGATCCGTCGTGCTTTTGTTCTTTCTATATCCGTGCTGCTCTTCCCCTAGTCTGGGCTTTACTACCATTCCCAGCCTTCTCTATAGTGTTCTCTCATATGTTTTTGCCAAGTGGTCCAACAAGGATATTCCCCTGTAGCTTTTACAGTCTCCTGTTTCTCCTTTTCCTTATATATTGGAATTATGACTTTTTCCACCCCTCTGGTACTTCGCTCTCTTTCCAACACTTATTGAACAATTTCAAAAATACTTCATTCATTTTCTCTCCTTCCTCTTTTATTAGTTCTATGGGTATCTCATCTCCCCCGGTGCCTCACCGTTCTTCATCGCTCTCAGAGCCACATACAACTCTCCCATAGTGATCTCCTCTCCCTCCTTCACCTGTTCATTCACATTTAACAGT
>JABUQX010005760.1:30000-37500 GCA_015478945.1 Trachelipus rathkii
ACCATACCAAAACCCCGCCATTCTCTCCTATCAAGCACCTTTCTTCTCGCCTGCAAAACTCGCATTTCTCTCCTGCAAACATTCGCTACTGACTCAATCCACTTTTTCTTCGGTCTCCCAGCCGGTCGGTTCAAACACTCACCACTATACATCCGCTTAACAACCGACTATCATTCATCCTTTCCACATGACAAACTATCTCCCTATTCGCCCCTTTATTCCTTTCTTTCCCCTTTTTTAATACCATACAACTCTCATATACGTTGTTCCCTCATTTTATCAATTCTTCTCACACCTAGCACGCCCCTAAGATTGTCCATCTGAACACATTGCGCTAGATCTATACTTCTTATTCAGACCATAGTCTCACACTATACATTAACATGGGTAACAACATACCCTCATGCAGAGACCTAGCGCACTCCAGACTTAGTCCTTTTACATTCACCAACGTTTAATTCTTCCATCACCTTTCCTGCCATTCACAACTCTTCTACTACACTCTGCATCATCCGTTCCCTTCTCATCAACATACCCTAAATATTTAAACTCAGACACTTGTTCCAGCTGTCACCATCAACTTTGCTTTAACTTCACGCAGGGGCTATCCTCCTTACAACCCATAACCTTACCCTTATCTATATTTACTTCAAACCCATCCTTTACACACCCTGCCAAATCTCTCTATAATCTTCTCAAACTCTCTTTAGATTCGCCACACAGCAAATCATCCATATATAATAGGTAGGGCACCCTCCATTCATCTCATTCTCCATCATTCAACACCATTTCCCTACCACCCCACCTCTAATTCTTTCAGACCCCATCCATATATAAATTGAATAACCAAGGAGACATAACACAACCCTGTCTCACTCCGCTATTAATACTAAACCAATCACCTTGGCACCATTTATTCTTACACCGCCTCACTATCTTTATACATACTTTTGATTCCATTCAAGCTTACCACAACACCATATATCACTAACACCTGCCTTAGAGCTTCCCTATTAATCCCTATCATACGCCTGTTGCAAATCCATAAAACCTAAATACAATTTATTCTTCTTCTCCCTCATTTTCTCAATCATTTGTTTCAATGTAAAGATTTGATCCACATCCTCCTACCACTCTATACGCACCTTTTTCTTCATCTTATCGGTCCTTCAGTCACTCGACGTACTCTTTCGACAAAAAATACCAGCATATATCTTCCCTACAACCATCTAAATAAACTTATTCCCCTATAATTTCTACAGTTCCCTTATCTCCCTTACCCCTTATATAAGGTGTATCCTTACTCCTCCAATCCCTCGGAACTATACCCTCCATAAACGCTTTGTTACACACAACTTCCAAATCCAATCAATCACCATCTCGCCTCCGTTCTTGATCATTTCACCAGTAATTTCATCTATACCTGCAGATTTACCATTCTTCAACTTTCTCACTCTACCCATTACCTCCTCCTTGCTAATAACCTCATCCCTAAAATACCTATTCCTTCTTGCACCATCAAACCCACACACATTCACTATCACCTCTTCATTAATGCCAATATTATGCAGATTTTCGAAGTGTTCTTTCCACACTCCCCTCACATCCATTTCATCAGTTATACAAAAACAACATCCTATTCATTGACCTGAGCAGGGTTCCCTTTGATCTATGTTTTAACCTTTCGCTTCCTTTCAGGAGAGCTTCCTATTCCTTGTAAGTCCCAATTCATCCACTTCCAAAGTGTTCATTTCCCTACTTTTCCCCTACGAATGGAACTTTTAATGTTTCCATTTTTCCTCCTTATATAATTCCATCTTTTTGAAACTTCATCATTTGCTTTTAATACATTCAACCACGTTTTTACTTTTAACCTTGCTTCTTCTTCATTCCACCACTCACGGTTTTAACATTCTTACTTCCTACTTTAGCACATCCACATACTTCTTTTGCACTGCTAACAATTGCTTCCTTCATTTGCTCCCAGATTTGTTCAGTTTCAACTTGTTCACATTCAACTGATTTACTTGCGAGCGCTCTTACATACTTATCCTTATTACCTTGTTCACTTAACTTCTCACTCTTAATTTTACCCACTTCCTTCAGTATCACCTTCCCAACATAATGATCCATAATTTTACATAGAACAACATAATGATCCGATAATAACATTCCTAAACCCCCTCACTGATTTAACATCAACACATGCTTCAACATCTCCTTCTTCACCAACACAAAAATCAATCATACTTTTCACTTCGATACCATCTCTACCTACACCAACTCTAGTATACTTATGGATACTCTTGTGTTTAAAGAATGTATTACTTGCACACATGCCTCTCTCCTCACAAATCAATCATATTCCTACCATTCTCATTTCTCCCGACCCCCAAGACCACCTGTTTTGAGTTTAATTATAAATGACAATAAATAATAATAATAATAATAATAATAATATAAATATAATAATAATAATAATAATAATAATAATAATAATAATAATAATAATAATAATAATATAAATTTATCTATATATATAATTCATTTTTTTTCGAAATATATATATATAATATATATATATATATATATATATATATATATATATATATATATATATATATATATATATATATATATATAATATATATATATATAAAAAAATATATATATAATAATAATAATAATATGTATGTAATATATATATATATATTAATATATAATTATATATATATATTAAATGCAAAGTAGACATCAGCAATGTGTAAAATCATAACGAGGGTAAGTATTTCGTAGGGCGTTTTTTGTTAAAGCAAATAAGGATATTAGTACACTTTCGGTAGATCTGCCCCAAGATAATATATGCCCGATAAGAAAAGGGTAATTGAATAGTACATAGTAATCAGGGTTTTGTTCGGAAATACATTTTTTAAAGCTTATAGAATAGAGCTATTCCTGTGAATTCTGCCACACATGTAATGAATATATTCGTCAAATTTCAGATTATGCTAGATAATTTTAGTCCTAAATACTTTATCAATTTGGCAAACTCGATTGCTGCGCCATCTACATAAATGTTTGCTCGAACGCTAGAAAAGGATGAAAAGATCATTGCTTTAGTTTTTCCTGAATTCAAAGAGAGCTTATTATCCCAAGTCCATTTAAATTTTTTTGTTTTTTTGTAAGTCTTCCTTGATTACGTTTTAAACATGGCAAATATCCTTACTTGAAAAGTACGGTCTGCATCTGGAGATAATTTGATATTACATGTGTCTTTGACAAGATCATTAATATATATTATAAAGAAAGGAGGCCCATGCATGCATGACCCCTGAGGTATCCCAGCTGTTATATTTTCAGTACCGAAGCAGGTTACCTAATTGAACATATCGTTTTCTGTTGCTGATGTAAGTAACTTCCTGATTAAGATGATTAGGATGCCTGTGTCAATGGTGCTAAAAGACTTTGAGCAATCCCAAAATAGACGAATCGTATATTCTTTTCTCTAACTTCTAAACATCGTTTAGAAGTTAGAGAGATGAGTCCTGTGTTCCTCTTCCCTTCACAAACCCATGCTGTTGGAAACAAATCAACGATTTTTTAAAGTAATAATAATAATAATAATAATAATTAATAATAATAATAATAATAATAATAATAATAATAATAATAATAATAATAATAATAATAATAATAATAATAATAATAATAATAATAATAATAATAATAATAATAATATTAATAATAATAATTTTTTTGCTCTCTGAGATTTTTGAGTTGAATCTTAATAATTTAACTATGTTGAATTCAAAAATGATAATCGTTTTTCTCAATCCGTTCAGGATTTTTTTCAATCGTTTAATTTTGCTGATTTTTTATTTAATTATTATTATTAAAAACATTGTCAATTATAAAAAAAAACATGAAGATGATATAAAGATATTAATATTCGGTAAACATTTGAAAATTGTTTAATAAACATTGTATATCAACGCAAAAATTCCTTAGTTTTCAAAGAATGATTTTTCAGTGTTTTTCATGCGTGTATTTTACCAGGCAAATCATGTTTTAAACACCAACAGTAGTCAGTTAACATGCCACAGTTTCATCTTCCCTGATATCTTTCTTAAATTGTGTGAATGTATTGATGTAACCTTCTCCTTGTTCCTCACTGTAGCCTCCACCATTTTCAGGAAAATAATCAAGATGCGATTTCAGAAATGCATTTTTATGGACATACGTGCTCCTAGAGCTTTGAAATATCTCAACATTTGTTCAACAACGCACTCGTATTCTGAACTTTGATGGTTTCCAAGGAAGTTATTCACGACTGACTTAAAGGCATGCCATGAGTTCTTTCCTATATCACTCATTATTTTTTTCAAACTAAGTGGATATACTACATTGATTAATTAAGGCTCTAATTTGGGGTCATAAAATATACCTGCATTCAATTTAGCATCACTGATGTGTGGAAATTTCTTTCTTATGAAATCAAATGCTGCTCTATCTTTATTCAGAGCTTTGACTAAATTTTTCATCAACCTAAGTTTGATATGAAGAGGTGGAAACAAAATTTGATGGGGGTTGCTAAAGGTTTGGCAACCACATTCTGAGAGCCATGTTGAAATTCTTTTCGAGATGGTAAAGGATGGGCGTGGGATAGCCTTAACATCGGCACCACTTAATTCCCATTTGTAGCAAAGCACACCACAAATGTACTCATTAACGTCTGAGTGCGACGAAGCTTGAATTAATTGAGAATAGCTCACATTCTCTTGCTCCAAACCAGACTCGAACCTGGGCCCCCTCGCTTACTAAGCGAGTGCTCTACCACTGAGCTAGGAGTTCGATGGTCATTTATATTGCTCATAGTCTTTCTCATCAGCTCGATTACCCCATAAGCAAAGAAAACACGGGTGTTTAGTATAGCCTCCTTGCATACCAAGAAACAGAGATACAACCTAAAAACAAAGGTTAAATTAAGCTTTTTAAATCAAACATAAAGGCGTACAGCTTTAGCATATAGGCCCTTGTACGTATTCTGATTCATGAAGTATTTTAAGTTTATATCATTTTTTTTGTTTAAAGTATTTTACAAACAATAAATATATATATTTTACATTAAAATCTCTACAAATTTTCCATTGGTAAAGATCATATTTTAGAGCATTGGGTGTAATTCCATAGTCTCATAACTGTCAGTTAATTGTATAGAATGCCCCCACAGGAACAAAACCAACTTTAATGCCAATGAAAAGTCTCCACTTCACTGGATTACATAAATATATGACAGACCAAACGCTTTAATTATTCCTTTAATAACTTTCGAGTTGTGAGAAAAACTTGCGAAACTCTTCATCTCTGTGGCGATACCAGAAATATGTGGTTTACTGAGCAAGTAAATTGCTTTCATGGAGACTTGAGCCATGGAGCTGAGATGGCTCTTTTGACAATTCTAAATCTCTGGTTAGGTCGTTAAACTCTGTTTGGTTTAGAGGTTTGTGTTCCTTTGTATCGGAGGATCATACGATGCTGAGGTATCATTGTCATCAATCTTTTTTTCAGCATCTTCAATGAAATGTTATTCTTTGTGTACTGTTGGTACTGGAACTCATGGACCATTGGGGCACCGACTTTATGGCGGATGGTACACCTGGATATTTTACATGATGCTTATTTTTCCTATTTACTCCCGAGATGTGATAAAAAAAATAAATATTTGAATCAGATAAAGGATAAAGACATATTTATAAATCAAAATTCCGTGTACATGTAATATTCTGTAATACTCTGTATTTAAATTTATTCATCATAAGCTTTTTATTTTCATTTACCTTTCACAAATACTTATTTAAAATAATAAAATAGGTATTTACCTTGTAGATTAGCGATGTGAAATGACAGTCCGTCACATGATCTTTCCTTTCTCTTCACACCATAGGAACACCAAATGGTAAACACTTCATCCGGCCTTTACTCTAACGTTTTAAATTTTTTTTTCCATCTTCTTCTTTTTGTAACATTTGTGAGGAATGAAATGTTTATCCTGATCTCTAAGTATCATTCCAAAATATGGGTAGTAGCGTGATTTTATAAATGAAAAAATTTCAGACTGTTGATCAGGCATCAATACTTTGACACAAATATTGCAGAACCTATTTGGTTCATTTTTACAATTTCTGCTCATGGTTTAAATCTTGAATATAGCAGAATTGAATCCCTGAAAATTTTCTTTCAAATAATAAAAAAAAGACGTTTAATTTAGAATATAACTTTTACAGATAAAAAAATAATCTTATTATAGTAATATTAATATTTAAATTAACAGAATAATAATAATGTTGTGAGGCAGCAAAATCTAAATTGGAAAACTTACAAAAATTACGAAAACATACAAAACGTACAAAGCCCACAAACATACCCCCTCACACAACCCCGTCATTCACTTCTGTTATGCACATTTCTTCTCGCCTTTGCTAAACTCACATTCCTTTTCTCCAGGTATTCCTTTACTGACTCAACAGACTTTTTCTTCGGTCTCCCAGCCGGTCAATTCCCAGCACACTCACCCTATACATCTGCTTAACCAACCGAATATCATCCATCCTTTCCATATGACGAAACTATCTCGATGTATTTTCGTTTATTCTCTCATTTGCGCCCTTCTTCACGCCACGCAAATCCCTGATGCGTTCATTCCTCATTTTATCAATTCTTTGCACACCCTACACGCCCCTGAGATTGTCCATCCGAACACTTTGTATCTTAGATCTATACCACTTATTCCAGACCATAGTTTCCCTACCATACATTCCAACTTAGGTACTTAACATACCCTCATGCAGAACCCTAGCTCACTCAAGACTTAGTCCCTTCACATCCACCAAGGATTTAATTACACCAGTCACCTACCTACCATTCACAACTTTCCTACTACATTCTGCATCATTCATTCCCTTTTCATCCAACATATATTCTAAATATTCAAACTCAGATACTTGTTCCAGTTGCTCACCATCTAACATGACTTCACACCGCGGACTCTCCTCACTCACTACCATAACCTTACTCTTATTTACATTTACTTTTAAACCCCTTTTTACAAATCCTGCCAAACCCTTCTACCAAAACTCTCAAACCACCACACAAACCCAAATCATCCGCATATAATAAGCAAGGCACTCTCCACTCTCCTCCATTCTCCATCATTCTTACACCTTCCCCTGCCACCCCGACCTCTAATTCTTTCATAACCCCATCCATATACAAATTAAATAACCAAGGAGACATAACACATACCTGCCTCACGCTGCTGTTAATATTAAACCAATCACTTTTGACCTCATTTATTCTTACACTCGCTTCAATATCGTCATACCTACTTTTGGTTCCATTCAGAAGCCTACCACTAACATCATATATCACTAACACCTGCCACAAAGCTTCCCTATTAATCCTGTCATACGCCTGTTGCAAATCCATAAAACCTAAATGCTA
>JABUQX010005760.1:42500-52500 GCA_015478945.1 Trachelipus rathkii
ATCTCCTCACTCGTCACCTATCCAAGTTTGTGCTTATGACTCTACCCTACATTATTCTCTTTTATTTTGTAAACTATCCTGTCTTGTAGTCAGTTAATGCTAAAAGTTAGAAGATAGGAGGGTAATTTTGGATCACCTAATATCTCTTGTCTTTTTTCGAATACCTATTCGGATCTGAGAAAGGTTTCTGTTTTCAAGGCTGAAAAAATTCAGTTCTTCTCCTATTTACTCAAAAGGCTATTTCACACAACTTCTTTCATTGGAATTTTTCTTTATTTGAGAAAACTCATTTATCTCAATTTTCCAAATTCATGTATATTCTCTGTTCACATTTCTGTCCCGATACTTAGTTGTTATGCTCATTCCTTTATAATATTTCTCTACCGGTTGTCTGGAAAGCAGAAACACAACTTATTTCTCTCTATTTTTCCATATTGCCTTAATTATTATATAATATATATATATATATATATATATATATATATATATATATATATATATATATATATATATATATATATTATATTATATATATATATATATATATAAGATAGTTAGTAATCCTGCCTCCTTTGCCCCGGAACCAACTTTTTTTCGATATAAATATATGAAATAGCAATATATTAGGGGCTTAGGGGTGAATTAATAGCCCGAAGGGCTATTAATTCGACAAACAGACAAAACCGAAGGTTTTGTCTGTGTTTGTTTGTATTATTTTTTATTACGCGCGCGCGCGTGCGCATACACATACACATTATTATTATTATTACGTCGAAAAAAAAAATTGAATCCTTCGTAGAAGGATTCAATTTTTGAGCCCGACTCTCCGACTTCCGACTCCGACTGTTGCCGGCTAACTGCCCCCTCTTTCGGCGCCGCACGCAACCGCATCCGCACCGCACCGCACCGATTCCGTCTCATCCTCTGAAGTTTTTTTTTTTTTATTATTATTATTATTATTATTATTATTATTATTATTATTATTATTATTATTATTATTATTATTATTATTATTATTATTAAATGATTTTTATGCTCCGGCTCCAGCTCAGCCTATGGCTCCGATATATATTTACATGGGTTAGAGTTATCGTATCTGATTAAAATTTGGAGAGGTGGTTTTTAGATGGGGGAGGTAAACTCGACATAGATGAGGTTACGTCCCATGGGGACCCCGAAGGGGACCCACCCCACTTAAAAATCGGAAATGGTTCGTATTGGCTGAAATTTGGTGAGAGGATTCAGAGTTGAGTTTCTAGAAAGACTTGATATGTGAATCTGAGGAGTTGGCTCCGGCACCGGTGCTGGAGCCACTGCGGTGCCGAGTTAATAAACAGTCGTAAACCAAAAATGTTGGTGTCTTTATAAGGGTTATCGAGACCGTAGATCTCGAATATGATGGTTATAAGTCCGTATGGGGTGTCTAGGACCCCCCCCCTTGAGGGGGTCCTGACTGAAAAAAAAGAGCACAGAGTGCAAAAAACAAAGGAGGAATGAAGAAGGATGAAAGAAGAATAAAGAATGAAAGAATGAAAAAGGAGTCTGACTCAGAGGAGTAGGAGTTGACAGCTGCACCGGTGCTGGCTCCGGTGCGGTGCCGAGTTATTAAATATTTGTGTAATGATACAATATTGATGTCTTTATATATGTTATTGGATCTGTAGATTTCGAAAATAATGGTTTCAGAACCATCAAGAAATAAAAAATAAATAAATAAATAAAATAAATAAATAAAATTTCTTATTCTTTTTATGTTTATAACTTTCAAATTTACGTTTTTACATAGTCTAAAGCAGTAAATCAGTAAATCAAGCCACCCAACCTACCCTCCTGACCAGTTGTGACTATTCGATCTATTGATCTAATTTGATTCTTATTGATCTATTGATCTATTGATCTATTGATTAAGGTCAAATTTTTACTAAAATTTTCATGTTTTACATACCCTAAATCAGTAAATCACTAAATCATCCCATCATCCAACCTCCCTACTGACCATCTGTGATCTATTGATCTATTGATCTATTGATCTATTGATCTATTGATCTATTGATTAAGGTCAAATTTTTACTAAAATTTTCATGTTTTACATACCCTAAAGCAGTAAATCACTAAATCAAACCACCTATCCATCTCCCCAATGACCATCCGTGATTTTTGATCTATTGATACTATTGGATCTATTGATCTATTGATCTATTGATCTATTGATTAAGGTCAAAATTTTTACTAAATTGTCATGTTTTACATACCAAATCAGTAAATCAATAAATCAAGCCACCCAACCTATCCCTCCTGTCCAATCATGATTTATTGATCTATTGACTATTGATCTATTGGAATTAAGCGTCATGTTTTTACTAAAATTTTAACGTTTTACATACACTAAATCAGTAAATCCTAAATCAAACCCCTATCCAACCTCCCTCCTGACAATCCTGTGATCTATTGATCATTGATCTATTGATCTAATAATCTATTATTGCCTATTTTTTTTTGGGGGGGGATTTTATTGATTAAGGTCAAATTTTTTACTAAAATTGTCATGTTTTACATACCCTAAATCAGTAAATCACTAAATCAAGCCACCCAACCTACCCTCCTGTCCAATCATGATCTATTGATCTATTGATCTATTGATCTATTGATTAAGGTCAAATGTTTTACTAAAATTGTAACGTTTTACATACCCTAAAGCAGTAAATCACTAAATCAAACCACCTATCCAACCCCTCCTCCTGTCCATGTGTGATCTATTGATCTATTGATCTATTTGATTCAAGTCACATTTCCGAGTGTCATTTTGGATAAACATAACATAAAATCAGTTTCTTTATACAAAGAGTCAAACAATAGTATGCTGGACGTAACAAAGTTTCCACATTCATCAAAGCTAAACATGGCGTTAACATGAACTATGATAAATAATGTAAAGACAAAACCCTATCATCCCTTAAACACGTATAAAACTGTTAACATTAAACAAAGTTCCACACTTAAACATCAGTAGTAACTAACATAACAACCAAAAACGTAACTTATTCACTCTTTGTCAAGCATATCTCTTACATAACGATGTTAATTTACACTAACATTGTAATAAGCAAAAATTTATCACAACAGTGGTTAATTATCATAGCTGATCAACGAATATACTCTAACATAATAACGGTTTCCACATCAATAAAGCTAACAGATCTATCATGAACTAAGAAAATAATGTACAAAGCAAACCTATCACACTTAAACACAATATAACTGTTAACAATTAACAAAAATTCCAACACTAACACCAGTAAAGTAACTAACATGGTATGCAAAACGTAACCTATAATCTTACTTTTTTCAAGCATATCTCTAACATAACGATGTAATTTACACTAACACACTAATATTTGCAAAAAATGTATTATAACCCTTGTCCGATAATCATACTGAACAACAAAATATACGCTAACTACAATGTTTCACATTAATACAGCTAACATAGCATCATATGATCTAGGAAAAATAAAATGTACAACGACAAACCTACACTTACACACAATAAAAACTGTTCAACAAGTACAAGTTTCACGACTTAACAGCGGTAAAGTAACTAACTATAGCATACACAAACGTAACCTATTTATACCTTTTTCAAAACATCTCTCTAACATATTAACGTTAATCTTACATGACACAGTAAACATTTATCAAAAAATGTGTCATACACCATACCTAACTCCTCAATAATACCTAACGAGTAAAGACGAATAAAGTAAAGTTTTTTAGGCTTAATCTCTTTTTAGACACCGCCTCCTTTCAGAAAATACCAACTCTAAACATGAAAAATGATTTTATGCTTTAAACCATTTGCATAAAGTGATGCAATACTTATTATATTTGACCCTCTGGAAGGAATACAAGCAATGTAGACAGTCGCCATTCGGTTTACGATTTAATATAAATGACACTTCGTTGGGAATAACGAAACTCCTCGTGAAGATTTCAACAACAAGCGTAGAGATGCGGGAGATTTGTCCATCGTAATCAACCACTGAGAAAAACTATCCTTACTGAAGAAAATAGTTAATAAACATCCCTTAAATGTAATGAAGATTCTTTCTTTCAACCAATCAGAAAGAAGTAAACAAGAATACGGACCGTACGAAGAACCAATCGTTCAAAAGGGTATAGTATTTCTCGTTTCGCAACAACAACAACAATAACATACAAAGATAAGTTTTAGATACCACTAACCCAAGAATTATGCTAACGTTACTTTTTTCACATTATAAACTATACATAGCATTACCAACTAAAGGAATAATCACAAACGACGAATCTAACACAACTTAAGCACGATATAACTGGTTAACATTAACAAGTTCACCTTACACCTGTAAAAGTTAACTGACATGCACTACAAAATAACTATTCATAACTTTTACCAAACATATCTCTAACATATTTACGTTAATTTTACATTGACACAGTATTATTTACAAGAATTTAATTTATACCTTGTTAATTATTCATAGCAGAGCAGCGAAGTATGCTAACTGTAAACAAAGTTTCCAAACATTAATAAGCCTAACATAAGAACATAAACCTGAAAATGAAGAATATGATTGTCACGACAACTAACACCCCCCTTACGTGCGAATAAACCACTAACGTTACAAACTCTGCACATAACAGCGAATAAAGGTACCTAACACATCGTGCCAACACGTGCTAGTCAACTTTTTCAAGCATATTCTTCTAACATAATCAATGCTAATACAATTAACATCGTAAATTTAACAAAAGTTAGCATAAACTGTTAATCATGCATCTGACAAAGAATAATATGCTGACGTAAAAAGATGTTTTACATCAACTTTTTCCCCCCCGTGGTAAACATTTTAACAAAAAATTCTATCATAAGCCTCGTCTAAGATAAATCCTAATCCCCAGCGACTAATTGCAAACATAACAAAGTTTTTAACCAAAACATAACAAAAAAATAACAAATTTTATCCTAACAACATAAAAAATAAGTTCCTTTGGGTAAAAATATCACAGTAAAAACGTAATAATTTACTGATTTTTAAAAGCAATAAATCAGAATCAGTAAAATCAACCCCTCCATTCCGTGCAGTCCCCTACCCTCCCACCCCTTGTGATCTATTGAGCTATTGATTACAAGTCATATTCAGTATCATTTTGGACAAACATTACATAAAAATATGTTCTTTATATACTAACCTACGAATAATGCTTAACCAACAAAGTTTTAACCTCAATAAAAGCTAAAAAATCATAACCGCGACTAGGAATTAATGTACAAATGCAAACCTAACATACCTCGCGTATGAATAATCCGCTAACATCCTGAAAATTCCCTACTTATCGAAGGTAAAATAGCTAACAGGTCATACAATACTCGATATTTTCCCACTTTTCCCGCATATTAGCAAACAGGTAAGCCGGTATATCTAACAAATCCCTTAACAAAGTGCCCAATCTATCAAAGATGCCACCAGAGAGTGCACTATGAAATTGACATCTATCTGTCATCAACAGTGTCACTCGTTTCGGGTATAACATCATTTGACCTGAATAAACGTTGACATTAGCAAAAGTCTAGGGCAAACCTGACATTATCAACAAAAACTTAACCTAGGATCACGTTTCTAACACATCATCATTCGTCAGTTAACACAGTAGTATCTTACAAAACTCATCATTCTCTAGCAAATCATGTTTTTTCCACAATTGTCATACGTAATATTTAAACAGTAACGTATCTACTTACGAATAAACAGTTTTCATTAAACCAAGAGTATCTAAACAACAATTACCTTCCGAGAGGAAACTCCAGGGGGATGCCGCCTCCTTGAAAAGGGTGTGAAACCTGCCGAGGGGGGATCACCACGAAGGGGTGTAAGAGGGGTAAGGCCCTCAGAAGGGCTGAGGCCTTAGTTCTCCTTCGGAGGGGTAAAGCCCGCTTCACACCCTTCGGGGTGATCCCCTCGCAGGATTCACACCCTTCAAGGGGCGCATCCCCCTGGGTTTTTCTCGGAAGGTAATGTTTGCTTTAGATACTCTTGGTTAATGAACACTGTTTATTCGTAAGTTAGATAACGTTATTTAAATATTAATGACAATGTGGAAATAAAACTGATTTGCTAGAGAATGATGATTTTTGTAAGATATTATGTGTTAACTGACGATGATGTGTTAGAAACGGGAGCCTAGGTTAAGTTTTTTGTTGAATAATGTAGGTTTGCCCTAGACTTTTGCTAATGTCTACGTTTATTCATAGGTCAAATGATGTTATAACCGAACGAGTGACACTTTGATGAATGAAGTGTAAATTCATAGTTCAAGATGGTGGCATCTTTGATAGATTGATCACTTTGTTAAGGGATTTTGTTAGATAATACGGCTTTACCTGTTGCTAATATGCTCGAAAAGTGGGAACATATCGATTATTGTATGACCTGTTAGCTATTTTACCTGATCAGTAGGGAATTTTTCAGGATTTTAGCTGATTATTCATACGCGATGTATGTTAGGTTTGCATTTGTACAGTATATTCCTAGTAGCGTTTGATTGTTAGCTTTATTGGTGCTAAAACTTTGTTGGTTAAGCAATATTCGTAGGTTAGTAATAAGAACAATATTTTTTTATGTTATCGTTTTGTCCAAAATGAATACTCGAAATATGACTTGAATCAATAGCTCAATAGATCACAGGTGGGTGGGACGGGTAGGGGACTGCACGGATGGAGGGGTTTGATTTACTGATTTACTGCTTTAAAATCAGTAAATTATTACGTTTTACTGTGATATTTTACTCAAAGAACTTATTTTTATGTTATGTTAGGATAAAATTTTGTTATTTTTTGTTATGTTTGGTTAAAACTTTGTTATGTTTGCAATTATTCGCTGGGGATTATGATATTTAGACGAGGTTATGATGAATTTTTTGTTAAATGTTACGAAGTTGATGTAAAACATCTGTTACGTCAGCATTATATTCTTTGTCAGTATGATAATTAAACAAGTTTATGCTAAACTTTTGTTAAATATTACGATGTTAATGTAAAATTAGCATTGATATGTTAGAGATATGCTTGAAAAAGTGTGACTAGGTCACGTTTGCACGATGTGTTAGGTACTTTATTGCTGTTATGTGCAGAAGTTTGTTAACGTTAGTGGTTAATTAGGTCGTATGTTGTGTTAGATTCGTCGTTGTGCATTATATTCTTAGTTCAGGTTAATGTTATGTTAGCTTTATCAATGTGGAAACTTTGTTACGTTAGCCTATACTTTCGCTGCTCTGTATGATAATTAAACAAGGTTATAATAAATTCTTGTTAAATATTACTGTGTCAATGTAAAATTAACGTTAATATGTTAGAGATATGTTTGGTAAAAGTATGAAATATGGTTTAACGTTTTGTATGCAATGTCAGTTACTTTAGCAGGTTGTAATGTGTGGAACTTTGGTTAATGTTAACAGTTGTATTCGTGCTTAAGTCTGTGTTAGATTTCGCTCGTTGTGCATTATTTTTCTTAGTTTCTGTAATGCTATGTTAGCTTTTATTAATGTGATAAACAATGTTACGTTAGCATATATTCGTTGGTTAGTATCTAAAGAACTTATCTTTGTACTATGTATTGTTGTTGTTGTGCGGAACGAAATATAACCCTTTTTGAACACTGATACTGGTTCATTCGTGACCGTCGTATTCCTTGTTTACTTTCTTCTGATTGGTTGAAAGAAAGAATCTCATTACATTTAGGGATTGTTTATACACTCTATTTTCATCAGTAGGACATTTTTCGCTGTGCTGGTACGATGACATCTCCCCGCATCTCTACGCTTGTTGTTGATATCTCACGAGGAGTTTCGTTATTCCAAACGATGTGTCATTTATATTTAATCGTAACCGAATGGCGACTGCTACATTGCCTGTATTCCTGCCAGAGGGTCAAATATTATAAGTATTGCATCACTTTATGCAGATGGTTAAAGCATAAAATCATTTTTCATGTTTAGAGTGGTATTTTCTGAAAGGAGGCGGTGTCTAAAAAGAGATAAGCCTAAAAAACTTTACTTAATCGTCTTTACTCGTTAGGTATTATGAGGGTTAGGTATGTATGAAACATTTTTGATAAATGTTACTGTGTCAATGTAGATTTAACGTTAATATGTTAGAGATATTGTTTGAAAAAGTATAATAGGTTACGTTTTGGTTATGTAAGTTAGTTACTTACCGGCTGTTAAGTGTGAATACTTTGTTACTGTTAACAGTTTATTTGTGTGTAAGTTTAGTTTGCCGTTGTACATTATTTTCCTAGTTCCATATGATGCTATGTTAGCTTTATTAATGTGAAAACATTGGTATGTTAGCATATAAATTTGTTGATCAGTATGATAATTCGGACAAGGTTATAATACATTTTTTGCTAAATATTAGTGTGTTAGTGTAAATTAACATCGTTATGTTAGAGATATGCTGAAAAAAAGTAAGAATTAGGGTACGTTTTGCATACCATGTTAGTTCTTTACTGGTGTTAAGTGGGGAACTTTGTTAATGTTAAAGTTTATTCGTGTTTTAAGTGTGATAGTTTGTCTTTGTACATTATTTCTAGTTCATGTTACATAAATGTTAGCTTTATGATGTGGAAACCTTGTATTATGTTAGAGTAATATTCGTTGATCAGTTGATAATTAAACCACTGTTGTGATAAATTTTAGTTTATTATCATGTTAGTGTAAATTAACATCGCGTTATCGTTAGAGATATGTTTGGACAAAGTGTGAATAAGTACGTTTGTTTTTGGTTGTTAATGTTAGTTACTTTACCGTGGTGTTAAGTGTGGACTTTGTTATGTTAACAGTTTATACGTGTTTAAGGTGTGATAGGTTGGTTTGTCTTTACATTCATTTTCATAGTTCATGTTACGCCATGTTTAGCTTTATTGAGTGAAAACTTTGTTACGTCCAGCATATATTGTTTGATCTTTGTATAAAAAACTTGATTTTTTATGTTATGTTTATCAAAATGACATCGAAATGTGACTTTGAATCAATAGAGTCAATAGATCAATCAGATCACAGATGGCAGGAGGGGATGGGGGTTGGAATTAGTGGTTGTTTAAGTGATTACTGCTTTAGGTATGTAAAACGTTACAATTTTAGTAAAAATTTGAAAATCAATAGATCAATAGATCAATAGATCAATAATTCAATAGATCACAAATGGACAGGAGGGTAGGTTGGGTGGCTATACTGATTTACTGATTTAGGGTATGTAAAACATACAATTTTAGAAAAAATTTGACTTAATCAATAGATCATAATCAATAGATCAATAGATAATAGATCAATAGCTCAGCAGATGGTGAGGAGGGAGGTTGGATAGTGGTTTTGGATTTAGTGATTTACTGATTTAGGGTATGTAAAACGGTTACAATTTTAGTAAAAACATATTTTGACCTTAATCAATAGATCAATAGATCAATAGATCAATAGATTTCTGATTGGACAGGAGGGAGGTGGTGGCTTGATGTTTAGTGATTACTGAATTTAGGGTATGTAAAACATGAACAATTTTAGTAAAAATTTGACCTTAATCCAATAGATCAATAGATAACTAGATCATAGATCAATAGATTAATCAATAGTTCAATAGATCACAGATGGTCAGCTAGGGAGATGGATAGTGGTTTGTTTTAGTGATTTACTGCTTTTAGGGTATGTAAACATGAAATTTTAGTAAAAATTATTTTAAATTAATAGATAATAGATAATAGATAATAGAATCAATAGATCAATAGATCACAGATGGTCAGTAGGGAGGTTGGATGATGGGATGATTTAGTGATTTACTGATTTAGGGTATGTAAAACATGAAAATTTTAGTAAAAATTGACCTTAAATCAATAGATCAATGATCAATACGATCAATACGATCAATACGATCAAAGATCCAATAGATCACAAACTGGTCCAGGAAGGG
>JABUQX010005761.1:0-12500 GCA_015478945.1 Trachelipus rathkii
CTCCAAATCCTAACGTTTAAAGGTGTATATGCATAGAATCATTTTTGCTACATTTCGTGTGGGGAATCTTATTCTCAGATGGTTCAGTCTATTATGAATCACAAAATTGCTTAAGTATAAGAATAAAAACTTAGATACTTATATATATTAATATTTATAAATATATATATATATTCTATATATATAATAATAATATTACTATTATATATAATATATATATATAATATATATATATATATAATATATATATATACTATATATAATATATATCATATATATGTATAATATATATATATATATATATATACTATATATATAATATATATATATATATATATATATTATATCTATATATATATATATATACTATATTATATATATATTATTATATATATATATATATATAATATATAAATATAATATTTTTTAGTATCAGAAACATGTTTAAAATAGTTGTTTTAAAACTAGTAACCCATAAGTCATTTTAATTTTTTTATTTTTAATATTTTTCAATAATTTTTTAATTATTAGTGAGAAAAAGTATAGATGATATGAAATTGTTTATATTATAAGGCTTATGAAATCTTCTCACTCACTGAGTCTCTACGACTTCTTATTACTTAATTCTTTAAGTTAAAGCTAATATGTCGTTACCAGGAACTGGTTCTTAAAATCAGTTTTGGGATTTTTCATCTTCCTCTAGAAAGATATATATATTAACATATTACTAAATAATAATAATAATATAATATTATATATATAATTACTAATAGGGGTACCTATTACCATATATATACTATATATATATCATATACTATTAATATATGAAAAAATCACAAATAGTCTAGTATATATATATAATATTATAATTATAATATTTATATTATAATATATAATAATATATTATACTATTATATAATATATATAATATATATAATATATATATAATATATGTATATAAATATATGGGGGTATATATAGTATATATATATAATTTACGTTTTTAAAAAAACTCATCATATAAAAAAGCAATTTTCTTTTTAAGTGTGGTATAATAATTTTGGTGACATAGTCATGTGCATACAAAAACTATACAAATAGATTAATGTTGGTTTCATCAATTGAGCCCCCGCCCAAATTAAAAAAACCTTTACTCACAGAAAAAAGTTCTCAATGAGAATTAATTTTTCCTCTTTTTGATACTTGAAAACTGTCTATTTGACGACTTTGCTATGCTAATTAACACCCTCTTTTTTAGACGCAGTAGACTTCTCATATTTCAGCAGTTTTTTTGAGCTGTGAACTATTGAACCATTTGAATAATTCCAAAAAATCAGCGCATTCTACAGCTTCTGTCTGCGATGTAATACCAATAATATAATCTCAGATGCTAAGGAATCATTTGTGAACTATCTTCCCATGTATATGTTGTAGTTTTGCGAATATGATAAATTTCATCCATCTTTAACTAGAAAAGCGCTTTGGTTTTGTGGAAATATTAATGACCTTCATACTATGGCAACTTACTTAGACCCCCGTAATAAAAGCAATTTTTTTGTAAACATCAACAATATGTAGAACAAGTTAAATTGTCACTTTGTGTAGCAGTTGAAAAACTTCAATCTGAACACTATTAATTTCGCCACCAATTTAAAGGAAAAAAACGAAGATCTACAGAACCAATACCTTCCTCAAGTAAATCAATAACAGATTCAATTGGAAGAATTTATACAGTCCAGTAATGATGAAGAAACTACACTCATTTACCAAAAAGATGTAGTGCCAAATGATTGAAAACTATCATCAAAACAAACGATTGGATACAAATGAATATCGCTATCAGTTTGGTGGAAAAATTAGCGAAGAATGTTTACCCACCTGAGTAAACTTTGCAAGGAAATACTTGCCTGTCCTACAACTTAATTTCCAAAGTGAAGAGAGTATTTATGCAATGCCTGGGCTAATATAAGGGGAAAAAAGAAACAGGACTCTCAGCAGAAAAGGCAGAAAAAAATAAATATTTCACAAGCACACACCTTTCACTATATTTGAATTATCTAATACTATGAGCAAAAGTATATAATTCCATTGCAAAATCCCTTCATTGATGGAGGAGTTGGGGAAGAGGTTGGCATATATATATATATTAATATATAATGATATATATATATAACTATGATATCATAATATATAATATATATATATATATATATATATTAATATTATATATATATATATATACTATATATAATATATAATATATATATATATACTAAAAATAAAATGTACGATTAAAAATACCGAATTTTCGGTATCGGTACAATCAAAAACAACAACGTGGCGATACCCGATACATCGGTACTCAAGTATAGCTAACTATGTATTGGGCGATTACCGATACGGTAGCAAAATGGTATCGCCCAATACAAGTACCTCGTACAGTATCGGCGGTACTGCCATACTCTGTATATATATATATTATATATATATATATATATATAATATATATAATATATATATATAATACTATATTATATATATATATATATATATTAGTATATTATTAAGAGACAGTTAAAGAAGACGCAGAATTCAATCTAGAGTGTCCCATTCAATTCATAAAATAATAATATTTTAATAATAATTAATGGTAATTTGATGAACATAGTAATTATATATAAAGAAGCCACAATGGGCCTACCTACTGTCCTCAGTCACCAACTAATTAATAATTAACGAATAATAATTAAAAAGGCCGCAATTAATCCCTCTAAAAGTCCCAGTCAATCCATTATAATTAATAAATAAGAATAACAATTCAGAAGCACATGGGCTATCTTAGACTGTCCCAGTCAGCCCATAAAAATTAATAATTAGAACAATAATTAAGGAAGTCTGCATTAACCGCTTCTAGTGATAGGTCCCAGTCAAATCCACTATATATAAATAGAATAAATAAAGAAGCCCGTAGGTCCTATTTAGGCTGTCCCGTCAACCAATAAAATAAATAATAAGAAGCCGCATTGGCCCTCTAGAATGTCCCAGTCAACCCATAAAAATAATAAATAAGCAGAGTGAATATCTTCGAGAGATGGCCGTATATCCGGCCTAATTATATGCACTAGATTCAAGTCACCAATGAAGAGATATGGTGAGAGTAAATTAAAAATAATAATTATGAAGCCACCTGGCAATGACCCCCTCTAGAATGTCCGAGTCTAAACCATTTTTAAATAAGATATACTTAATATAATGAGACTCATGGTCTTTAGAACTGTCCCAGTCAACCCAATAAAAATTAATAATTAAGAAAGCCTATTGGCCCTCTAGAAATGTAAAACAGTCAACCATTAAGAAATAATAAATAAGAATAAACTTAAGAAGCAGCGTGGGCCTATCTAGAATAAAAAGTGCAAAATAATAATAATTTAATTAAAAATAATAATTATGAAGCCACATTACATTAAAGAATGTCCCAGTTAACTCATAATATATAAGAATAGCATACTGTTAAGAAGCCGCATGGTCGTATTTAGACTGTCCCAGTCAACCAATAAAATTAATAATTAAGAAGCCGCAATGGCCCCTCTAGAATGTCCCATAACCCATAATAATATAATAAATAAGAATAATACTTAAGAAGCCGCATATGGGCCTATCTAGACTGTCACGCCTATTCTTATCCTTAAAGCCAAAAATCTACCGTCCTCGTTGCTTTAACGTTGGCCTTCTCAAGCATATCTAATTTCTTTTCTAATAAGGTGCTAGAATGTAGACAATATTCAAATACTGGCCTGACATATCTATTATACGACATTATACGAATTAACTCAGAAAACAAATTATATCGTAATTTGTCTGCATCTGGCATTTAATTTTACAATTTTTAACCCTCCAGGCCCTAGACTCTAGGTTCAAAAATCTTTACAATGAGAACAAATGAAATCAGCAATTACACTTAAACTAATGTTACAGACTTACGGGTTACATTGCTTAAATATTTTGTTGAAAATGCAAAAATAATAGACAGGGTGGGTTTACTTTCCGTTTATTGTAACTTTCATTTCTATTTAAATTAAATACTGAAATCTACAAATAAAAAAATATAATAAAACATAAAAAAAAATATATAAAAAAAATAAAAAGATTAAAAAAACCTAATATAAAGTCAATAAATTTAAAATAGATCATGCTTTCTTTATAATAAAAAATAATTCAAAGTAAAAATTCTGATTTCTTCATATATTGGATTTTTTTTCAGGTTCAATCCCTGTATATATATATGTATATATATATAATATATATCAGAATATATATATATATATATATAATATATAATAGACATAGTATATATATATATATATATATATATATATAAATATATATATATATATATATATTATATATATATATACGTAATATATATAATATGATATATAGTATATATATATAATATATATTTATATATATATATATAATATATATATTATAAGTATTATAATATATATATACTATATATATATAATAAATATAATTTATAATAATATATATATATATATATATATATGTATGTATAGTATTGTAATGCCGCTTGATTACATACTTGTATATAATTTTTCTTTCATAGTAAGAAATCCCCCGATTTGTTTATTACCCTCCCCTTCTTTATGTAAATGTAATGATCGTGGGCGGCCAATCAACTGATAATATTACTGTTGATATACATATATGTTGAAAATATATAATATATATATATATATATATATATATATTATATATATATAATATATATAATATATATATATAGTATATATATATATATATTAAGGGAGAGTACAATATATACTCGAAGCGATGAAATTACCTCCCATTTTTTAATGGTGCGCCTTTCTCTTTTTGCGTTCATATTCTTTACACACTTCATTCTCCAGGCAACATATTACTAACGACCCTATTTTATCCACGTATCATAATACACATATTAATGAGTACACACCCCACTTCTAGATAAAACACTGTACAGACATCCCTACTACCATATCCCTGTGTCAGGGAGAAAGAATTGCCCACATCGTATTTCCTGCGTGTCGTAGAAGTCGAATAATAAGGGGCGGTGGTAGTTTGGTTGGCTGCCCATACCACCTATCTCTTGCTAGGAATGCTGAGGCACGCCTCGGAGATCGTGATCGCCGTTAACGACCTTCTATCTTTCGGGCGAAATTATATGAATCGTATGGGTACAATGGAATGTCAGAGGATAAATGTTGAGGAGAAGAGGAGAGAGGTGATAAATGTGATTACGAAAGGGCAAATTTGAATTTGCTCGCTGTTGATTGAAACAAGCATGAAAGGAAAAGTGAATGTTTAGTGTTGTGGTGTGAAATGTGTGAGCGTGCTGGTGTGACAAGAGAAATGAGAAGAGGGAGAGAAGAGAGTTGCAATTTTGATGAGTGACCTGTGGGACAAAGCTATGGTAGACTTTGTGTGTGTAAGTCCTAGAATTCTAATGGTTAAATTTAAGTTTGAAAAGGTCAAGGTATGTGTGGTTGTGACGTATGGTCATCTGAGGGAAATGTTTTGAAGAGAGTAGCGATTTTGGGATAGATTTGAATAATGCTCTGGAATGGGGTAAATAGGAGCTTCAGATTGATAGTGTTCGGGGACCTGAATGGTTGGATAGGTGATCAATAAAAGGATGGTATAACAGGTTGTTTTGGGGTGGCGGGAGAAGATGAGAAAATGGTGTGAAGGTGATTGATTTCTGTGAAGAGAAGAGGTATGTGTGTAAGTAATACTTTCTTTAATACACAAGAGTATCCATAAGTATACAGAGTTGGTGGAGGTAGAGATGGTATCGAAGTGAAGAAGTTAAGTAGAATTGATTTTGTGTTGGTGAAGAAGGAGATGTTTTAGGTATGTGTTGGATGTAAATCAGTGAGGGGGTTAGATGTGGTTATCGGATCATTATGTTGTGCATGTAAAATTAAGTTAGTGGGTGCTTTGATGGAGAGGAAGGTGAGACGAAAGGAAGTAGGTAAAATAAGAGTGAGAGTTAAGTGAACCAAAACAATAAGGATAAGTATGTAAGGGCGCTCGCTATATAAATCAGTTGAATGTGAAACAAGTTGATACTGAACTAATCTGGGGGCAAATGAAGAAGCAATTTGTTAGTAGGTGCAAAGGAAGTGTGTGAATGTGCAAAAGTAGGAAGTATAAATGTTAACAGCGAATGGTGAATGAAGAGGATGACAGCGGTTAAAGGTAAAAAAGGAAGCGTGGTGTGATGTACTAAAATGCAAATGATGGAAATTTTCAAAAAAAGATGCTTGAATTATATATAGGAGGAAAAAAGAAAATACTAAAAAGGTGCATACGTAAGAGAAAACAAGAGGTAAATGAACAGTTTGGAAGGAGGTAGAATGGGGAACATACAAGGGAATAGGAAGCTCTCTGGAAGGAAGCGCGAAAGTTAAGAATGAGAATAAGGAATCTGCTTAGATAATGAATAGGGATGTTGCTTTTGTAACTGATGAAATGGATTGTGAGTGGAGTGTGGAAAGAACACTTTCGAAAAATCTGCACAATATTAACAGTATTGATGAGTGTTAGTTAATGTGTGTGGTTTTGATGGTGCAGAGAAGAATAGGTATTTTGGGGATGAGGTTAATATAGTAGGGAGGAGATAATGGGTAGAGTGAGAAAGTTGAAGAATGTAAAATCTGCAGGTATAGATTGAATATACTAGTGAAATGATCAAGAGCGGAGGCGAGATGGGTGATTGATTGGATTTTGGAAGGTGTGTAATAAAGCCGTTTATGGAGGGTATAGCTTCGAGGGATTGGGAGGAGAGCAGAAATATTACCCTTATATAAGGGTAAGGGAGAAAAGGGAATTGTAGAAATTATAGGGGAATAAGTTTATGAGTGTTCGTAAGGGAAAAGGTATATGCTGTAATTGTTGGTTGAAAGATGCGTCGAGTGACTGAGGGGACTGATTGGGTGATGAACAAGGTGCGTTTAGGAGTGTGAGGATGTGTGGATCAAATCTTTAACATTGAAACAAATGATTGAGAAAATGAGGAGACAGAAGAATAAATTATATTTAGGTTTTATGGATTTACAACAGGCGTATGATAGAGTAAATAGGGAAGCTTTATGGCAAGGTATTAAAGTGTATATGGTGTTGGTGGGTAGGCTTCTGAATGGAATCAAAAGTATGTTATGACGAAGTTCGAAGGCGTGTGTAAGAATAAATGGTGTCAATGTGATTGGTTTAGGATTAATAGCGGAAGTGAGACAGGGGTGGTTATGTCTCCTTGGTTTTATGCAAGTGGTATTTGTATATGGATGGGGGTATGAAAGAATTCGAGGTGCGGATGGCAGGAAATGGTGTTAGATATGGATGGAAGAAGTGGAAGGATGGAGGGTGCCCTACCTATTATATGCGGATGATTTGGTTTTTGTGTGGCGAATCTGATAGAGTTTGAGAGAGGATTGTCAGAGAGATTTGGCAGGGTATGTAAAAGGAGGGTTTGAAAGTAAACGTAGATAAGAGTAAGGTTATGGTTGTGAGTGAGGACAGTCCCTCAGTGTGAAGTTTGTTAGATGATGAGCAGCTGGAGCAAGTTGTCTGAGTTTAAATATTTAGGTATGTGTTTGGATGAGAATGGAACGGATGATTCAGAGTGTGTATAAGAAAAGTTGTGAATGGCAGGAAGGTTCCTGGTGCAATCTAAATCGTTGGTGAATGTAACAGGACTACACTTGAGTGCGGCTAGAGTCCTTACATGAGGTATGTTGTTTTACCTGTGTTAATAAGAGATAAGAACGTATAGATCAAAGTTCAATGTGTTCAGATGGACAATCTTAAGGGGCATGCTAGGTGTGAAAGATTAATAAAGTGAAGAGAATGAACGTATTAGAGAGTTTGTATGGTGTGAAGAAAGGGTAAATGAGAGAATAAATGAAAGTAGTTTGAGATGGTTTGGTCATGTGGAGAAGGAGAGATGATAGCCGTGGTTAAGCGGAATGTATATGTGGAGAGTTGTGTTGGGAACCGACCGCTGGGAGACCGAAGAGAAGTGGATTGAGGTCCGGTGAACGAATTCTGAAGGAGAGAAAATGTGAGTTTGGCAGAGGCAAGATATAAAGGTGCAATGATAGGAGAGAATGGCGGGGGTTTGTATGGGGGAATTGTTGTGGCCCACCTGGGCCAGGGAGTGAACCCACTTTACTATTGGACGAATTATAACCATAGTGAGGGTCCAGTCGCGGTCTCCATGATGCTCTAGGGTGGAATTTTCTGACTGCGACGGAGCTCTCACTAATTAAAGGTACAGAGGGGGCGGTAAAGGCTGGCTTTCCATTTTCGACGTGTGTCAATGGTTCTCGCGCCTACTGGCTTTTCTTTTCCGAGCTTGGTACAGCTACCTTACCCCAATCTTGGGGCAAAGAGGAAGGTGAAGAAAAGAAAGAAAATATATATATATAAGTAATATATTTATAATATATATATACTATATATATATATATATATATATATATATAATATATATATATATATATATATATATATATATATATATATATATATAATACAAAGTCATTTATTTTCTTTATTAAAATTTGTTCGTTCGCAATTGTTAAGTAAAAACGGAGAAATCATATGGATCGAAAAGCTTTAAACTTTTACGTCACGTGATTTCCATGATATTGTAACAATCCACACACCTTAAATTTTTATGTATATATCTTATTATTATTTTGTAGCAATTTAATGTAAGTGGAGAGAGAGAACAAGCATATATAATATATATATATACTATATATATAATATATATATATATATATAATATATATATAATATATATTTAATATATAATATATATATAATATATATATATATATATATATATATTATATATAATATATATATATTATATATATATATATATATATATATATATATTATATAATTATAATATATATATATAATATATATATATATATATATATATTATATAATATATATATATATATACTATAATATATAATATTATTATAATATATATATATATATATAGTATATATATACTATATAATATATATAATATATATGATATTTATATATATTATATATATATTATATATATATATATAATAATACTATATATATATACTATATATATATAATAGTATATATATATATAAACTATAATATATAATTATATATATATATATATTACATATATATATGATATAATATTTTAACATCATTATGAATATATAATATATGAGTATAGATATATATATATATATATAACACGTAATATATTATAATATAAATATATATATAATATATAATTATATATATATATTGATATCCTAAGGATGATATATATATAAATAAATACTATATATATAATATTATAAAATATTAATACTTATATAGATCGCGTGAATCTCATTCTGTTAATAACTTAATGGTTATCTTTTTGCAGTCCATCAGCGGCAATTCAAGCGGCCATGGATTAGACGGTGCAGAGAGAGAGCAGTATTATAATATATATAGTATATATTTATATATATATGATATAATATATATATAAATAATATTATTAACGAATCATCGCATACATATATCCACCTATCGTTAACGCACATATATAAAAACCATAATACTATTAAAATATTAATATATTTTATTATAAAAAGCATCAGATTTATACTATATAATATATATTATGACACTATATAGCTATATTCTGCAAACATTGATAATACTCCCTACGTCTAATATATAATATATACAACGTATAATATATATATAATATATATATATATAAGTAGTTCCAATATATAGTTAATATATCATAATATATATTCATATAAGTAAACCCATATTAAGACATATATATTCACTGTATATAATCTAGTGATATGAAATGATATCCGATCGACACGAATTATACTATAATCTAACAGAATTTAGATGATCATCTATCAGACTACTTATAAATATATATATACTAAGATTATGAACACATAAATATATGAAAAATCAGGATAAAGCCTTGACCTATCAGTCTCCATGACGGGCTATCTAACGAGATGCAGGGGCCAAAATAGCATATATATAATAAAAGCACGTCCGTAGCATATAACGCTATTACCATAAATATTCGTGAACTACAGAGAGTAGAGACGATTATATAATAGACTTGTGCTTATCAGAGAGTATCAACAGCAATACTGAATTAACCTTAATCTATTCTCCAAGATCATTATACTCAGAAGACTCCACATCCCACCGGCCCAACCGGAAACCAGCTAACGAATATCACTTATGTCGTCAAGTACGTGTAAAGTGGATTCTTTGCCAACAAATTAACCACTTCAGCGATCTACTACTTAAGAGATTCGTCTAATATCTTAGCAGTTCATGGAGGGTATCTACCTATTATGTGACCCGCTATGGTACGTTACAGATCTTCGTCATACGGAGCACTTCACGGTCACTCTAGGACTCGTGAAGTCATCACCTTTCGAACTGATTAATCCTTTAAACACAGATAGAATGCGGTTTAACTCCGATTAACATCTTTTTCCTTACATGTCATTAACCATACCTAGAAAAAATCAACACCTAAATCAATCGAAGAAACTCATATGTAGCGCAATAAAGATGGAGCGAGTTAAGAATCTTCGAAGACGTAGCTCAATGGGGACTCCTACGCTCCACAAGCCGTCACATAAAAGAATTTTCCCAGGCTATTGGAGTAAACAATCAGCGCAGACCTCTAAGCCGATCGTAATCGTTCACATGAGACTGGGGCAGACTACCGTGACAACCTCTACGTACGAACAAAGACCACGCATACCATCTGGGCGATAGTCATACTCATGCAGGATCCGATATTAGTTGTGGAGAACAGACAGTCAGATGGTTAGCATCTGTTCAACGCACTCCAATAGAAAAATTACTATATTAAGACGCACTGGCCTAATAACATATAATAAATCTAGGCTCAGAGAGCAGTGTGCTATACGGGGTAATGCAAACATTTCATAAGTCAAGGGCGGCAACAGATGAAATAGCCTCTAAAAATAACAATATTGACATGATCATTCCTACATGATCCTACATTAAATACACATCTAATAATCGAAATCACGCAAGCTATCTGAAGCGCTACACTACTCTCCAATACTAACTAAAAATAGAATCAGAAAAGACTCTTCGCCTACTCATGAGCTATTCAAGCAATCTCACTCACTGACGACAAGAAATAAGATACTACTGACAGAACATATACACACTTAGTCAATCTTATTAATTGGTCTACGCTTACATCTTATTGAAACTTTTCATATAAGAACTCTCAATGATTCTTAAAAACATATTCAATTTATTACATGCCCTATACGTGCGGGGAAGATCGACAGGCAGAGTACAGTATCATACATCACGGCTATCACTCACACTACACCTTGATGTCAGCTAATCATCACACGACTATTTCTTCTTGCATACTAATGTGCGTACAAACTCTTACTGATTCCAACTATACCACAACACGTCGCGTTAGAATCACATTATATCTCATACATCAATTCACGCTCAAAGATCTAGAGTCTACTATACGACAGTAATTTATGTAACACATTTACACTAATGACTGATGACTAAAATATCAGACACATCTCTTACGTCACTCTGCACCATCATCAGCTAATCATGACTATTGCTATCAATATATGACTCGCATACAGATCACAGTCATCCCAACTCAAGTGCACGACATACATGATCCAACTATAAATATCTACGTAAAGAGTCCTCTCACCCCCCCGCGGAGCAATAGCATCCATTATAGAATCTAAGAATATCCTCTATAGAGCTATCACTGAAGACTACACAGTATATGACTACCTACCACCACGACGCTTATATCATCTCTGTACATAGCATCAACCAGATAATATTCTACATACCTCAAGCATAGAATAACCATCGAAACTATATCGCATACTAAGATCAATCCAGTAACACGGTTACGATCAAATATATAACACTCTTCATAACAGAGTATCATACAATGTTAGGAGTATATACATGTTAATAATCCTAATACATTCTCAATATATAATACTTCGATTCACTTCTACAGATCAAACCTCATGAACTCAACTCATACGACATGCATACACAATTATCGATTCCAGAACACAATGTAGCATTAGAACCATTTATCAAGCTATTAACATAGTAAGAATCTGAGACCCGAACGGACTAAGTCTAATCCGAGAGCTAAACGGGATACCCTCCTCGCTCACTGAAATCGCAGCATATAGGATTCAAGATGACACAACAAGCAACGATCTCTATAATTCTACGAATATGAGATCATACAATCTTCTGAACGATCTAGCATACATACACACAAATACTCCATTCAAACAAAAATCATCTAATCTCAACCTTCACACATGACATACTCT
>JABUQX010005761.1:15000-22500 GCA_015478945.1 Trachelipus rathkii
CTTTTGCGGTTTTACCCTATGAGTTAGTAACAAGGGGAATTTTGCACAACCGCCCTTGACCTTTTTTTTGACCGCGACCTTTTTTGACCCTTGACCTTTTGGGCATCCGAATTTTTTACCTTAACTTTTTTGGGCCTTGACCTTTTGGGTAACCAAATTTTTTGAGAAAACGCGGATTTTTGAGAACCCGGATTTTTTGAGACCCCGGATTTTTTGAGAACCATGCCGATTTTTGAGAACTCGGATTTTTTGAGAACCCAAATTTTTGAGAACCCAAAATTTTTTGGAACCCAATTTTTTTTGAGAAACCCAAATTTTGAGAACTCCTAATTTTTTGAGATACCGCTAATTGTTGGCAACCCTAATTTTTTTCGGCAACCCTTCGAAGAAGGGTTGCGCCCAACCGTTTGCGTCAGCAACCGTTGTACTTATTACCCCCCTAATTTTTTCAACCAAACCTTTGGTCATCCATGGGTCAATTTGAACCCTAATTTTTGGCCACCCTTTAGGGCTTAGCCCATATTTTTTCGATATTTCGGTAAAACATGCTAACACACGCGCGCGCGCGCACACACACACACCACACACCACACACACACACACACACACACCACCACACACACCCAGCACACACTTTAGCCCTACACAATAGCCATCATCTAGCCTGACAACGCTAACCTCCAACCCATTCCTTCACCTAGCCTACAACCTAGCACCTAGATTCACCCAGCTGTACTAGCCTACACCTACATCCTATGACCTACAACTATTCTTCACCTAGCCTAACACCTACAAGCCTAGCCTTCACAGCCAGCCTACACCTAGCCTTCACCTAGCCCACTACACCCGAACCTAGCCTCCACCCATGACCTTCACTCTAGCCTAAACACCTCTGTCACCCTAGATTTCCACTCATGCCTTCAACCTAAACCAATACACTACCACTCATAAGCCTCCACCCAGACCTTCCACCTAGCCTACACTACATACCTTACACCTAGCCTCTTCACCTATCCCCTTCACTAGCCTACACCTACACCTACACCGTGAGCCTTCACCCAGCCCTTACACCGTAGCCTCACTCCCCTAGCTACCACCCGCACCTAGCCTCCACCCATCCTTCACCTACCTACAACCTACACCTAGATCCACTCACGCTACAACCTAAACCTAGCACCTACACCTAGTCTCCACCGCAGCCTTCACCTAGCCTATCACTACACGTACAACCTAGCCTCCTCACCCAGCCTTCACATAGCTATCACCTATACCTACACCTAAGACTCTCAACCAGCCTTCACCTAGCGTAACACCTATACCTAGCCTACAACTTTGATGGCTCAAACTTTGATGGGTCAATTTTTATGGCTCAACTTTGATGACGTCATCTTTTATACCATCTCTTTGAGGTGCCTATACTTAATAATAATAATAATTATAATACCCTATAAGAGAAAAATTTTAATATTAATATTTTAATGGATAATTAATATAATAATTAATAAGAATAATAATAATGAATACTGTTCGAATTATTATACCAAATAATAAATATATATATATATATATAATATATATATATATATATATATATATATAAATACTATATATATATAATATATTATATATAGATATATAAATATATATATAATATAAGGAAACGAAAGAGAGAAGAGAGAGACGAGAGAGAGAGTAGGAGAGAGAGAGGAGAGAGAGAGAAGAAGAGAGAGAAGAGAGAGAGAGAGGAGAAAAGAGAGAGAGAGTCTCAGCGGTCCTTTCTGCGCAGGTACTTTGGTATTATTTCCTCAATTCTTTAATATCCAAAATTTTATTTGAATTATTTTAATCATTTTTATTTGAATTTTGAATTATTTTAATCATTTTATTTTAATTATTTTAATTATTTTATTTTTGTTATTAGATCTCTCGTATCGAGAAGCAGCACCACGTGGGCCGTTACCTTGCATTCCAGCATGGCTATTCTACACACCCACAAGCACGTGGAAATGCTCATGCAAATCTACAAAGCATCCTTATATTGACCACGTGGATCTTACTGTTTGATTCTACTTGCCTCATTGCATATATATATATATATATATATATATATATATATATATATATATATATATTATATATATATATATATATATATATATATATATATATATATATATATATATATATATATATATATATATATATATATATATATATATACACGTATATATATATATATATAATATTATATATACTATATATATTATTATATATAATATATATATACACTCGTACACACACATCTCACACACACATACACACAGATATATTTTGGAGAACTCACACACAGATATATTTTGAGAACCCAAATTTTTGAGAATCCTATTTTTGAGAACCCTATTTTTTGAGAACCCACCTTTTGTATTCTACGGTACATTTTTGAGAACCCTATTTTTTGAGAACCCTAATTTTTTGGCCACCCTAATTTTTCGACATAGTCTACACCTACACATAGCCTGCCCATAATCTATACAAGTTGCTAGAATGCTTCCTACTATGAGTTAGTATTTTTCTAACACTTATAGCATGGCATAATATATATATCTAAAGAGCTACACATTTGAGACAGTGACCGCAAACGTTTCAGAGTTCGCGTCCGCAGGTCAGCCCCTCCGCGAAACCGCCGCCGCGTGCGCCCGCAGGCGCAATATTTCCGCGTCCCGCACGCCGCGCGCGCGCAGGGCGTAATATGTGAGCGTAAGCCGCCGACCGCGTGCGCCGCAGGGCGCAATTTGTTTCGCACGAATGAAAATATATTTACTATGGTCATCTTCATTTTTATTTCATACTTAAACATTTTTATTAAAAACATTTTCGCGAACCTAAACTGTAACTCATTACAGACTATTATTAACACATATATTTATTAACATTATTTTTTACTTAATACTTTTTACTTAATACTTTTAATTTATAAATTTTTAAAAATTGTATGTAAGAAGAAAAAATCCAGAGTGTCTGATATATAATCATTTTATTTTACTACAATTGTACGAAATTTTATTAAAAACATAAACTTTACATATCTTAAAGCTGTAAATCAGTAAATCAATAGAGGTGTTACCTAACAACAAAGGGATTAGTATGATTTTGTTTTACTGTTTTACTGCTTTAACTCATGTTTTACTGCTTTAACTCATATGTTTTACTGCTTTAACTCACATATTTATTAACATTAATACCTTAAAGCTGTAAATCAGTAAATCAATAGATGTGTTACCTAGCACCAAGGGGGGGGATTAGTATGCTTTTGTTTTACTGCTTTACTGCTTTAACTTTCTGCTTTACTGCTTTAACTCACTGCTTTACTGCTTTAACTCACATACATTACATACCTTAAAGCTGTAAATCAGTAAATCAAAAAAAATAGAGGGTTGGGGTTTTTTTACATAGAAACAGGGGGTTAGTATGCTTGTTTTATGTTTTTAAACTGCTTTAACTCAATGTTTATGCTTTAACTCATGTTTTTACTGCTTTAACTCATATGTTTACTGTTAACTCATGTTTTACTGCTTAAACTTTCTGCTTTTACTGCTTTAACTCACATGTTTTAACTCATATATTTTTTTATTAAATAATTTTCTTTTATAATTTTGTTTTAAATCTTTCTATTTTTATTCTTTTTATTTTTCTTCTTTTTATTCTTTTTATTTATTTTTTTTATTATTATTTTACTTTTATTATTATTATACTTAGTGTTATTTACCAGGCGCTATGCATGCCTATCATTACACACACACACACACACAACACACACAACACACACACAGTCCACACACAATTTACACTTACACAAGATTTACTTACACTTTTGCGCATTTACTTACACACACAGTTTTATTTACCTACACACAGATTTACTTAAACTCCAGATTTACTTACAATCACACACAGATTTACTTACACACACACATACACTGCTTAAAAAAAACACACAACACATACACACAGACGCGCACACACCGAGCAAAACTTCCTACCCCTATTAAGTAAAATTTATTAAAAATTTTATGTTTTAATTAAACACGTACATTTATATTACTCATTCAAATATAACTAAAATTTATTTCAAAAGTTTCTTAAAACTTCTATCTATAACAAATCATTGTCTTTGCGCATGAATTTTAATTTTAGCGGTTATTTTTTGTTTATAAATTTTTTATAACTATAAGTTTTAAAATAATTTTTACTAAATTATGAAATTTTTTAAAACATATATTTTACGTTACCTTAAAGCAATAAATCAGAAATCAGTAAGGCCAGCCTAGCACCCTTAGCACCAGCTTATGCCACGTTTTGGTTCTATTGACTTATGCTTTACAATATCTTTTAGCCATGGTAATAAGTTAAATAACAAAATAAGTTTTCTCTGCTAACATAACATGTTTTTATTAAAATCATTCTAAGTTTTATTTAAAAATAACAATTATTCATTACATTTATATTATTCGCTCGCTAAAAACTTTTAAAAAATAATTTTTCAAAGTTTTTTTAAATAATATCTTTTTTTTAATTATTATATTATTATTATTATTATTATTATTTATTATTATTATCTATGTACATTGGACAATCAACACGAGAAACATACACACGCACTCGTTACAGATACGAAACTGAACTCTCTCTGTAAAATGGGTTGAAATAACTACTTTAGCCCTAAATTTAGGATAATCTTTTTGTACCCCGGGGCGATTTAGGCCTAATACCAGGTCAAAATATATTTCAAACTGACCTTTTTCTGTAAAATATGGTGCAATAACTACGTTAGGCTTAAATTTAGGATTTAGGCCTAAATTTAGGATAAGCTTTTTGTATCACAGGCGGATTTAATCTAATACCAGGTCCAAAAGGTAATTCCGTTATAAGACAAGAATCAATGTTATGTATTTTATAAATATATTTCAAACTGAAACATGCTGGATGGGTAAGATCCTTTAAGCAGGTAAGAAGGACATGTTTACCTTTCTTGTGAGTGGACGGAGTTATCCTTATCTCTATATGAACTCGTATGTGATTGGTCGAGGATTATTTTATCGCTTTTTGTTTTTTTCATATCCTGAGCCCAAGTTTCGTTTATGAAATATTTTAGCAGGCGAATGTTTTAGACCAACTCATTTAAAATCATACTCGTTTTAGCTGTTAAGCTGGTGCACAGGTTCTCTGATTTGTAATAAAGTGTTCTATTTTCACTAAGTGTATATCATGATTCACTTTAACTATACCTCAATCCAAGACATTATCCAGTGGAAAATCAAGATCCAGGAAGTAGGGTTTTCATTCTTATATAAAAGACAACCATGGATATTGAATTTTTCAAGTGGTGCTACCAATTACATGTTCTTAATGACAAGCGTATTTTCGTGAGTCAAATGATTTATTTTGATACTGTAATTCACACTGAAGAGTGGCCTTTACAGAATACTTTAACCAAGCAGTTTAAAACTGGACCGAAAAGTTATTAGCCTGTGCGAAGAAAACAGCGATAAGCAACTTACTTTAACATTTTATAAACCAAAACATAATCAGCTTGGAAGTTTAGTTAATGGGAGGAAATAATGAAACAGCAAGTATTTGAACCTAACCATCAAATTTGATCTCATTTTAGGCTAATGCAACTGAATTTATATTGTTTGAGGACGTAGGCTTATGTTTAATGCAATGAAGAAGACATTTGCTGTTTTAATTTACGTGACGTAATTCTTACATGTTATACCAAGAATACTACGCATTTAAGAAAATATATATATATATAATATATATATATATATATATATATATATTATATATATATATATATTATATATATATATTTATTATATATATATATTATATTATATATTATATATATTATATATATATATATATATATATATACTATAATCAGTGATGGGCACGGTACATGAAAATTGCTTGGGCGATACCGTCACATCGATCTTGTAAATTCTCTTGGCGATACGATACATCGGTACTTTGAAAAACGTTGGGCGATACAAACGAGTTAGGTATCGCCCATAACGTTTTTTCAAGTACGCGAGTATCGTAATCGCCCAAGAGAAATTTACAGTATCGATGTACCGGTATGCCCAGCATTTCATGTACGTCCCATCCACTGTTATATAATATATATATATATATATATATATATATATATATTTATATATATATATATATATATATATATATATATATATCTATATATATATATTATATATATATATTATAAATATATATATATATAATATTTATTATAATATATATATAATATATATATAATATTATATATATATAATATATTATATATATATATATTATTATATATTAATATAATATATATATTCCTTAAATGCGTAGTAATTCTTGGTATAACATGTAATGAATTACGGTCACGTAATTAGATAAACAAGTCTTCTTCATCTGCATTAACATTAGCCTACGTACCTCTAACATATATATTTCAGTTGCATTAGGCCTGAAATGTAGAATCCAAATGATGTAGGTTTCAAATACTGCTGTTTCATTATTTCTCTCCGCATAAATCTAAACTTCAGCTGATTATGTTTTGATGTTTATAAAATGTTAAAGTAAGTTGCTTATCGCTGGTTTCTTCGCACAGGCTAATAACTGTTTTCGGTCCAGTTTAAAGCGGAGCTTGGTTTAAAGTATTCTGTAGCCACTCTTCAGTGTGATTACATATACAAAGTAATTCATTTGGACTCACGAAATACGCTTGGTATTATAATAGGGTGATTGGGTAGCAAACTTGAAAAATTCAAATCCATCGGTTTTTCTTTTATATAAGAATGAAACCCTACTGTTTTGATTTCCCACTGGACAATGTCTTGTATTAAGGTATACCTGTTAAGGTGAATCAATATACACTTGGAAAATGAACACTTTATTACAAATCAGAGAACTTGTGCACAGTTTAACAGCCAAAACGAGTATGATTTAAAATGAGTTTGGGTCTAAAACACGGCTGCTCAAATATAATTTTCATCAATCAGGGTAGGGCTCAGGATGATGAAAAACAAAGCGATAAAATAATTTCTCGACGAATACATGACGAGGTATATAGAGATAAGGATTACTCCGTCACTCACAAGAAAGGTAAACATTTCTTTCTTACCTGCTTAAAGGCTTACCGATCCAGCATTTTTCAGTTTGAAATATATTTAATAAAATAAATAAATTTGATTCTTGTCTATACTGAATTACCTTTTGACCTGGTATTAGGCTTTAATCCGCCTGTGATACAAAAAGGTTATCTAAATTTAGGCCTAATATTTAGGGCCTAAGTAGTTATTGCACACATTTTACAGAAAAAGGTCAGTTTTGAAATATATTTTTGACCTGGTATTAGGCCTAAATCGCCGCGGGGTACAAAAGGATTATCCTAAATTTAGGCTGTAGTTATTTCAACCCATTTTACAGAGAGAG